>JAAAKG020083348.1:0-16696 GCA_010014905.2 Druon quercuslanigerum | reverse complement strand
ATTATTGTATTTTCAATCAATAAATAATATTAATTGAAAATTCATTTGTTCAAATTATGTCATTTTTCAAAATAAAAAGTCAACATTTAATTTCTAAATCATCAAAAGTAACAATTTTCTTTCAAATTATTTCAAATCGTTTTAAATTATTTTTGAACTTTTTCAGAACTTTTTAATATTTGATAAACTAATTCCTATTTTTCCTAACATTTTTGTAAAATCCTGCACACAAAATTGTCTCAAAAGGTTCCAGATGTTTCTCCAGTTTTGTAAAAAATCATTTTAAATCTTCCTAGAAATCTTTTAAAAAGATTTCTTAATCTTTCAAAACTCTTGAGAAGCTCCAAATTTTTTTCTTTTATTTGAAACATTCAAAAACTTACAGCTTATTCAATATTCTTCTATATAGTGGAAGCTTCTAATGTGTGTCCCCTAAGGGTTTACATGTTTCTTTCACCTTCTTCCTATTCCTTAACACACCTCCCACACCCTTTTTGGTGGTGGGAGGGGGACCTACAGCTTAAGGTGGGTTCTGAACCACCAGAACCTCGGTAAAGGTACATAGAAAAATTTCCAGAGGTACCGGCTCAAGGATCGAACCCCGGACCTCTGAGGTGAAGTCCGAGCGTCTAACCAACTGAGCCACCAAGGCTCTTTTCTTTAATATTCTTCTATAATAACCATTGTTCAACTGTGCTTTAAAAATCAAAATGCAATACTTTTACCTTTAAATTACGAATAAACAAATAAAAAACTTATAATTGCAATATTCAAAGTGTAAAATTAACACTCTGAAAATTGTGACATTTCATTTTCGAATTGTGCACTATTAAAAATTGTTATGTTTTTTTTAATTTAAAATTTCCAAGTTTATTTAAGAATATACACTTGTGTCATTACTAAGGCTTCCAAATTAAATTAGTTCAAATTCTAACGGTAAAATATGTAACTTACATAGTTTTAAACAGACCCAGAGTCGTCTTGTAAAATCAATCATTGTTTAATTTTTAGCACTCGAACTACAGTTTAATTTTTAAATTCACTTTAATTTCCCTATTTTTCCCGGTCGTGGGCCTAGCTTAATTTAGAACAACTTTCATTTTTTTGAAATATTAATTTTTTGATTCTAACTTCCGGGACAATCATTTTATTCTTTGAGAGAATTTCTACAAATGTCGCTGATAATTTTTTATTTTAAGAAATCTATGTAAAAATTATATTATTTTTATTTTTATAAACAATATTTTTCTTAAATAAAATTGTTAAAATAAAAGCATTTCGAAGAGTTTTTTTCTTTAGGGGAATAAAATGAATGAACAATACGTCGACCAAAGTTAGTTTTCTTTACAAAATTTGGCTTACGTCGAATTTTTTCCAGTTGTTTTTACTATAGTACAATGCCGGATTGTATCTTTGGGCCAAGATATTCGTTCTATAATTTGCCAAATATTCTTTATGAAACAATATTTTGCAAAGAAAATTACTCTAAGTAAAGTTTAATTATAATTTTTTAAACTTTAAACCCCCAGATTTCTATGTTTTCTATGAATACAATATCATTGGTTATGCCTAGGCAAGTAAATAAACATACCATTACAGTCATTTGATGTAAACAAAGAAACATGCATTTAGTTTTATGTAAATAAACCTATAGTGCGTTGGAAGATCATTTGGTTATTGTTTAACTGTTTAAAGATTATTATTAACGATCGATAAAGTAAAGAATTATATTATCGATAAGTAGCAAAGAACAGCTTAGGGGATCATTTTAAGTTCATGAAGAATTAATTATAGACACCATTTACAACAACTTCCCACTCGTAACTTTGGGGTCCTCGAACTTTTCATATAAAATTATTCAGCCCCACCGTGCTAAGAGAAAAAATATCATTTTGAAGTGAACCACAAATAGTTATTTTTTATTATTAAAGTTAAAAATTTATAAAAAACCATGCTTTGAAAAGTGTAATTAAAGAGATCAAAATTGAAACCTTAAAATTCACAGTCTCCAATATAGTAATTTTACTAACTTTAACAAAAATAACGAAAAGAAGGTATTTTGAATTGGAAGGAAAAACATGCAATAAGGAATAGAATAGAGATAAAGTCAATTTTCCGTGAGTAATTAAGGAAGGGCACCAAACTAAATTGAATTTAAAAATTGAAATAACATGTATATTTTTAAAGTATATATATTTATTTTAAAAATAAAATAAAAATATTTTATTTGTAAATTTTAAACTTCAAATAAAAAATAAGTAATTTTGGTTCACTTCCAAATTAAGCTTTGTTCTATTAGAAAATAAGCAAAATTGAAATATTTATAATTGATATCACTGCAGGTAAATTATTTAAAAAAATGTTGTACTTCAAGAAATTTACAAATAAAGCATGAATCATTGACAACTGAATCCACTATTATTTAATAAAAATTAGGCAAGCCTACCAAAATGGGCTCAGGAGCCTATTAAGACGTTAATTAAGTTTTTAAAATTTACTCCTCCCATACTGTTTGATCCCACGCCTCCTCACTTTCGAGTACTTATCCTACTCCACTTCTTCTTCTCCCACTCCTTACTATCTCATCCTTCACTTTCCCCTACTTTTTCGTCCTACACTTGAACCCTCCTTAATTCCCCTCACGTCTCCTCTCCTCACTTCCCCTCACTTCTCCTCTTCTTACTTCTCCTTACGTCCCCTCTTCTACTTCCCCTAGCCTTCTTCCTACTATCCACTACTATTTTTATTGGACCGTGTGACCAAAATAACAAGTTTTCAAATGAATTGGCTTCATTAATAATAATAAGCGTTAGAGCAATTTCAGAAAGTGGATGATACTCTTATCACTGAATATATATAATTAAAAAACTTAATAATTTAGGTCTGGCATTAGGGAAAGTGAGGGAAGGGGTAGTAGAGGAAGTGTGGGCAATTAATGGGAGGGATAGTAGGGAAGTAAGGGCGAGTAGGGTAGGGGAAGTAGAAGAGGGGAGTTAAGGGGAAGTAAGAAGAGTGGAAAGTGAGGGGACGTAAGGAGTGGAGAAGTAAGGGGAATGAAGGAGAGTTGAATTATAGGACGAGTAAGTAGTTGAAGAGATGGAAAGTAGAGAAGAGATAAGTAATGGAAGGGGTAGGAAGTAAAGGGGAAAGTGAAGGATAAGATAGTAAGTAGTGGGAGAAGAAGTGGAGTAGAAGAAGTAATCGAAAGTGAGGGGGCGTAGGATCAAAAAAGTATGGCAGGTGTAAATTTTAGCAACTTAATTAACGTCCTAATAGGTTTCTAAGCCCATTTTCGTAGCCTGAGTCGAAATAAAGGCCCTACTTTGACACTCTTTATGCTAATAATTTTAGGGCCTAAGGTTTTAAAGTAGAGGATATTTCAATACGATTTTTCCCCCTACTTTGGCGCACTTATTGGCACAAATTTCCAAATCTTCCGTTTGGGGCGTCAAAATAGATCCTTAGTTTTTGCTCCTAATTTAACGCTCTACATTCTACCTTCCTAAAAAAATAAAATTATTTGACGAAAAATTAAAAAAAGTAGAGCACGACGAAGACATAGTGACATTTGCGCAATGCTTCCAGTTATTTTGCATAATCATTCAACAAAAATGTCTTGCTAAGTGTTAAAAAATATATATATCTCATTTACTGAATAAAAAAAGATACAGCGAATTTCTGTTTTTTCATTCGTCAACAAATCTGATGTTTTGTGCAACTCAAAATGAACATTTCTATTTTTTGTTAAATTAAGAAGCAAAATGTTATGTTATTATGTGCACAAAAATTCACAATGTAGTCATTTCACTCAACTTTTGTCAATATGTCGTCAAATAATATTCCTTTCGTGCACTTTTAAATTTTTTTTATTGATGAATCATTATTCCATTTCTCCTTATGTCTTTTTTTATTTTTTAAAATAGAATCGAGTTTTATTAGTTAGACTTAGTAATTATTAATATCAAAAATATATTTAACTATTATTACCAGGGCAGTTTGTTTTAATAATGAACGTCGGGAGGGAAATATTATACCAGGAGATTTCCCGTATTTCATAATTCGTTTCTTTTGTAATTTTTTTAAAGTTCCCAATTAGAAAGCATATAATTTTTAAAATTTGAATGTTACTTGATACTACTTCATAGGAAACTTTTTTTAAATAAATGTATCATCTTTAAAATTTCTATTATTTTAATTTAATCTAATGCCTTAAAAGTGAAGTTAGTTCTTAAATTAATTTTAAGATTAATCTTCGGAGGTTTCAAATTAAAAATTTGACAATATTGTAGTTTCAAATTCAAATAATTATCCAAAATGAAAAGAGCATTTCGCTATTAAAGATACAAAAATTTCATATTAAAAGCCATGATAGTCAGTTCTGAATTTGATAATTTTGTATGTAAATATAAAGCAATTTCAAACTGCAAAGCTTAAATTTGTACAATTTCAAAAAATTGAATCATATTACAGCAATCTAGTTGTTTATTATTTATTTTAATTTTCAATGTATATTTTATTGGAAATTTCCAAGAATGAATAATACTTCTAAAGGAAGACTTGACATTAAAAAATTTAAAATTAGGTTGAAAATAACAAAAAGACTAAAATTAAACTATGTAACTGAAATTGATACAACAATAAATGCATAATTCCAGTAATTTGAAATGGTTAAAATAATTTAAGAGTTCTGAATTTACATCTTGTAACTAAAATTCAGTTGGTTGAATGTTGGAAAGTTTAATAAGCAATTTAAAAATTATTAGTTTTTAAGTGATTTCAATCTACTATAAATAATTGAAATTTTGTAGCGTTTGATTATAAAAAAGTTTTAATATCAGAATTTTTGTGAATGTAAATTTTGTCAGTTTAAAGTTAAGTTCGCTCATTTTTATTGTTTCCAATTTAAAATTATTTTTTAGTTTGATGGTTTGTTTAGTATAATTCAATTAATTCTTTAATTTTATAAAAATTCGCCTAATTAGCTTTAATGTCAAATTATAATTTCGATATGTAATACAATTTTTTTAATTATAGAATTTTAAAAACTTTGACTTTGAAAGATTCACAAGTTTGCAATTTTTAATTATCTAATTTTGAACGCTTTTAAGTATAATTAATACAATTACAATTACCCCCCTCCCCAATATAACAAACCGTAACAAAATATTTCTAGCACGACCCCCCATCTACGTAATTTTTAGTTTCCACAAATGTTTTGTCAGTAAAATGTTCAAATTTACTCATTTATTTTTAATAAAAAAAAAGTTATTTTCTACTACGACAGAAAACTTTCTAACAAAATGCTTGAATTTGCAACAAAGTAATTTAATGTTGAACATAATAGTTTCATTTTCGGTCTAAGAAGATAAATTCTCAAGAAAAAAGTATCATCGTTTATTTTTCTATTAAAAAATTTTAATTTATACAATAAAAAAAAGAATTTTGAAAGGAAGATTGCAAATTTTTTCCAAATGAAAATTTTCCACTCAAAAAAAAATTTAACCTAAATTGTTGAACCTTTCCAGCAAGATACAATATTAAAAAGATGATTTTTTTAATCAAAAAGATAAATTTTCAAGAAAATGGTTGAGTTTTCATAAAAAAAAAAAAATTCCGGTAGATTTTTCAAAATCAAAATATGAATTTTTTAATAAGAAATAAGTTTCTACAAAGAAAATTGAATTTTCAGTCCCAAAAGACGAATTTCTAAAAAAAGGAAGACTTTTAACCAAATATTTTCGTTTTCACCCAAATAACATTTTAGTCGACTTTTCAAGAATAAAATGTGAAGTTTTTAACATACAATAAGCTCCCACGAAACAACTTTAATTTTCAATCCAAAAGACGAATTTTTTTAAAGGAAAACGGATGAATTTTTAACAAAATACTTGAATTCTCTACAAAAGAGCTACATTATTATTCAAGAAACTTGAAATTTGTACTAAAACAGATTTCAGTTCTCTTTCCAACACCAATATTATATGGTTAAATGGTCAAGAAAACAGCAGAATTTTCAACCAAATAGTTGCATTTTTATCTAAGAAAGATGTTCGAATTTTTAACCAACAGTTGCATTTTTATTCATGAAACATAAAATTATTTTATTATTAAAATTATAATATTTAATAAAACAGTTGCATTTTCTCCCACAATGAAGCAATAATTATGCTCAAAAAGAAGAATTTCTAAATCAAAATGACACATTTTCAAAAAATAGTTTTCATTTAAAAGAGATGAATTTTCCACCCAGCAAGACGAAGGTTTAACATAACAGTTGAATTTTCTAGCAAAAAAATGTATTTTTAAGAAAAATATTAAATTTTCAGCCAAATAATAAAATTTATAGAATTACGTACATGAAAAATGCATACATGAGTGAAGGATCCCCTCCCCACTTCAGTCACAACTCGTAATATATATGCATATATTCAAATCTGATAGAAAAAGTTTCTCGAAAACATAAAGCAACAAATGAAACTATGTAAGTTAGTATTAGGAGGCTAACATAACCTATACAAATTATAAAAGGGCTTTTGTCAGTTTCATGCATTAAATATGTTCATCGTACTGCAATAAAATTTTTCTATCTATTTGTAAATGTGATTTGTCGTCTTCTAAATGGTGTGGAAGTCAAAGGTCGGCTTAGTTTACTTTTTTGTAAAGTAGTTTTCTATTAATCAATGAAAAGCACAAAATTAGGCGCTAAGTTCGGGTATGGTTGGGTTTGCGTTTAGATACCGGTCATGTGACAAACAAACAATTTTAAAAATATATAACATTGTAGATTCAATTGCTTAAAAATTATTATAAAAGAACTATTAACAAAAGTTAAACGGACTTTTGTTTGAGTTAATTTTTTGATGTTTCTATAGTCTACTGCGAAAGGTCGACAACGACAACAACTATGTTGAAACAGAAGGAACCTACATTATCATGAAATAACCAAAAATGAGCGAAAAATTTGAATATTTATATTATGAAAGTGCGTGACCTCATTATTAATGAATTGAACAGAATATTGAAACTAATAATTTTGCTACAAATTTCTGTGTTTAATTTTTCAATAGAACCCTTTTTATATCTCAATTTCAGGATAACTGCTTATTTATTATTTGGTTTACGTTTTCTACATTACCAGGAAAAAGCTACAAATATATTCCGTAACAAATGTTTTAATCGAATTGTAATTTGTTCTTAACATATTTTTTTCTTCGCTGAATCTTCTTTGGAAAAAACTAATTTTAAATACGTAAGTCGTCTTTGGACTTACAAAACTTTTTCTTATGGAAAAGAAAAAATTGTGAGTTTAGGCTATTCTGACAACTGAGCAATTAAAAAAAGTATTGTTAAATATATTTTTAGTGTTACAGAACAAAAAAATCATTACCCCTTTTTTAGATATTACCTCATTTTATAACACCTTGCCGAAAACTCAAACATAAGAATAACCCGACTAGTCCACTACTGGGTACTTTGTCAAAATTAATAACTTGACTAGAGCCTGATTAGTGCCCGACTTGTGATAGGGCCAAATGGGGTTATTTTTACACGGGTAGAAGCAAAATAGAATGAAAATATCTTTAGGAGTGGCTACGTAGAAGTTAGTGGAATAAGCAGCCGCAAAGTAGGGGCGATAGTTACACTTGGAGCGTCCAAGTAGAGCCTATATTTCGATTCGGGAGGCTTGACTAATTTTGATTATACCGAATTGTGACTGAAGTTCGAGTTGATTAATATCCAATCCTTAGTTCTAGTGCTCCAGATAGATACTAAAATTTCTAATGGAGCAGTAGCACTATATTACAAGATATTGTGCATTAATGTCGGTAGTATAAATGTATTATGGATCCAGATTTATGAAGATGTTAAGAGCAGAATATGAATAAAGAAATTGAAATAAGAGAGGAAGAAATAAAAAGATGAAAAAAAAGAAGAAGCGAGATGACTTAGCCAAATATTTACGACGTCTTTGTGATTTTTGGGAACACGCACTTTCTTCTGAATGCAGGGGAAGGCAAGGCAAGAGCAATGTATTCGTAATAACACAGTGTTCCGATTTCTTTCCTCTTTCTTCGTGGTCCCATAATGGGTGCATAAATAATGCAAGCGAAGATATGCTAATGCCGAACGTGATTTACATCATTCTGTCGGGGGACGCAGTCTTGTGAATGTCACATTTCTCGCAAAAAGCGAGGACCCTGTTCCCGTTTCGCTGCTACTCCTTGAATAAGAACTTCAACTGTTTCACTTCTCGTACAACCTAATAACTCATGAGCTTTCACGCGCACATTAACATTTATTATTTAACCGGGTCCTTCAGACTTCTCGCTTTTTGATTATTAATCCGAAACTCCGCTCTTTTGAAATACCTATAAATTATCCGTTTTTAGCTAAAAGCATGTTTTCATTTTAAGATATGAAACCAGAAATACATTAAGAAAGAATAACTAATTGGGTATATTTCCGTAAAGGTCATCCAAGAATATTGACGCGATACTTGGTCTAGGGGTTCCTTTTGCATCCCATTTATAAGAACAAAAATAATTTTTGGCTTAGATAATTATAAATTATGTTAGTAACAATTTTTAGATTTAAAAAAATTCAATATTGAAGTGTGATAACAATTTTTTAAGCAGAAGTTGTATATCTTATCGAAACAGAAATTTTTTATTCACATACTTTTTCTTTAAACTGATGTTTATGAAGAAAAATTACTAAAATGTGTTTTCAGATTTAAAAAAATATGTTTTAAATTTTGTAAAATATTCAATCATTTTGTAGGGTGGTTATTAGTATAGAAGGAAAAATAATTATTTTTTCAAATAGGGAGTTCGTTATATTTATTTCTAATTTAAGAATAAATCTCGTCTAGTTCCTTGGAAAAAATATGTTTTGAATTGTGCTCGGTCTCACTAACCATCTCCGTTAAAAAATCTAAGATCAGTTAAATTTTTATTATCTTAAAAAAAATTCTTCAGGGCATTATGGAAAATAAGTGCCAACTTCAAATGGTTCTTACTCAGTTGTCATTCTTGTCTTCAATATATTTTACCTGGAAATTATAAAATATTTAATCCTTTTCCGTAATTATTGGCCCAGAAAATCATGAAGTAGCTTGGAATTTTTCCCGAATTTTGTGTAGCCGCCCTGATTTTCGGGGGAAGATTATAGAAAACTGTAAAGTCAAAAATTAAACTTGGAAGGATTCCACTAATTAAGAATTTAGATTTAGTTGGTTCAACATCAATTATGAAGAACAGTAAATTTTATTTAAATTTATTTTTATAAATTTTTTAATACTTTATTTTGGATTTTCTAGATTTTTTTCCACTATAAATGTATCTAATTTCTGGATAGTTCAATCTTTTAATTTTTTAATCCTGGATATGAAAGTAAAATTATTATATTTTCGATTCTTCAAATTCAAACAAATCAAATTCAACAAATTCAAACAATTCGAAAATTCAAACATAATTTAAATAATTTATATTTACACATTACTTATGTTAGAAAATATAATTTTAAATTGAGGGGTAAAACTGTATAAGGAGTCCAGCCCTATTTTTTATTTTTTTCAGGACAGGCTAAAAACGTTTTATCCTAGTTTTGTTTGGTCTTTTTGAATAACAATTTATCTGTTCCAGATAAAGTTTTAACTATTTTGTACATAATTCGCCTTTTTCTTTTAAAGATTAAACAATTTTATTGAAAATCGATGTAATTTGTTGAAAATTCATTTTTTTAGCAGAACATTAATCTTTTCTATGGAAAAAATTATCTAAGAATCTAAAATCTAATACTATATATAATAATATAATATAATATAATACAATGTTAAATTTTGTCGTTAGATTCTTGGTTTTATTTTCTGGTATTCTTCACATTAACTTGATTGTGGACGTTAAAAGGATTTTAAATTTGATTTGAATTTCGTTTAAATTTCTTAAATTTAAATCTAATACTATGTTAATTTTTTAGATATTCAGTATTCTTTTTGTTAAAAGTTTTTTTTTTTTATAAAAATTATTTTTCAACTGAAATTTTACCTATTACATTATTAGTTAAAAAACGATAGTTTTTAGTTAAAAATTCAAGAATTTGAAAGCTCAAGATTAAAAATTAAATTGCTTAGTTGAGAGTTGAACTACTAGGTTAAAAATTAATTTTACTAGTATAGAACCTGAACATTTAACTATTTCATTTGTGGTTAAAGACTCACCGATTTAGTTAATAATTTTACTGTTTGCTTTAAAAATCAGCTTTCTTAAAAATAATTCGCCATTTTTATTTGAAAATTCAACAGTTTGTTTGACATTTTTTTCACTTGTATTTGCTGAAAAATTTTACTTAGTTAAAAATTCATCTCTTTTGGTATAAATGCTAAGAATGTAAACTTTTGGGTAATATTCATTTGTTTTTGGTTAAGTATTCAACTATTATGTTAATATTTTTTTCTTTTCTGGTTGAATTTAACCGTTTTTTATTTAAAATTTTTATCACCTATTATATTTTTCCTTAACGATTAAACTTTTTTATTGAAAATTTAACTACTTAATGGAAAGTTAAACTTCGTTTTCAAAAATTAATTGTTTTTTTAATTGAAGGTTTATGATTTTTGTTAATAATTTTACTGCTGTATTTAAAATTCCTCTTTTTGGATAGAAAATTCATCCTCATGTAATA
Organism: Druon quercuslanigerum; assembly: GCA_010014905.2. NCBI lineage: Eukaryota > Metazoa > Arthropoda > Insecta > Hymenoptera > Cynipidae > Druon > Druon quercuslanigerum. The sequence continues at coordinate 6,013 of JAAAKG020083348.1, read as the reverse complement.
AAAATTTAACTGTCTTCTGTAAAATAAAACTTTTTGCCTTGAAAATTATACTATTTAGTTGAAAATGCAACTATTTATGGCGGAAGTTCTATATTTTTTGCTTAAAAATTACACGATTGGTTTAAAAATCATGTTTGTATGTCGAATCGTCAACTATGTAGTTAACAATTTAACAACTTTGTTGAAAATTCATCTTTCTGGAATTAAAATTTATCTCTTGCTAGATTTAGTTGTATCAAGTTAGAGTAAGGCAATCATCAAATAATATTAAAAAAAGAATTGTTTATATTAATTATTATTAGTCATAAAAATATTCTCATTAAATAATGTCAGAAAATCGTGGTATTTTTTTAAATCTTCAACTTTTTGTGCAATCTTCACTTAAACTGAGGTAGTAATTAATGCAATTTGGTAAAAATTCTTCAAACAAATAATTATAATTTATAACTATCTTTTTCTATATTAATGCTAGATAGTTTCTTTTTTTTCTGCAATTTAAATTTTTTGTCTATTTTTCAGTTCGTAAGTTAACAATCAATAAAAGTTAACAAAAATAATTGCTCAAAAAATTTATTATTGCTTACAACTATAGTCTCTTAACTAAATGCTAGAAAGTTGAGTTAAAAAAATTTAACTTTGTTTGGCTTTTCAGATATGAACAAATAATACATGTACATTAGAGATAATAATTATAATTAATAATTAACTATCTAGCATTATTATAGGATAAGATGATTATAAGCAATTATGTTTCGCTTAAACAATGAAGTTGGTTTAATTGATATTATTATTACCTCGCTCTAAGTGAAAAGTGAACAAAAATTTGAATATTTCAGAAAGAAATGAAAATTTCTATCATTATTCAAATAAAATATTATTAAAAATAATAATAAATTGTTTAAACAATTATGTTTGTTAACTTGTATTGCTACTTTATTCTAATTACTGCAATTTAAGAAACGAAATTTCTTAACAAATTTTTATTGTTTATAACTATCGTCTCGTAGGTAATTTCTAAAAGTTTTTTTATTTTTTATTTTACATTGCTTTGGATTTTTAGTTAAGAAAAAATAATAAATAAATATTTTTAATCAATCTCTTTTATTTTTGTGGATATATCTTTCTGAAATAAAACAAATATTAAAATTTTTTTTAATCGTCTATGTCGACCATATTAAATGTAAATTTCCTTTGAAGTATTCACTAGGAGCCTTCTTGTTTAAATTAATATCATTATTTATTATTTTTTCGTAACTAAAATGTCAAAGTAGAGCAAAGTCTTTTTAAAAACTCCAAACTTGCTAACATTACTCTAAGGGAAGATAGTTATACAGAATAATCATTTGTTCAAACAATTATTTTTTTAACATTAATTAATTATTACTTGACTCTAATTGTAAGTGAAAAGTGGACAAAAAGTGGACAAAAAGTGGAAAATATAAAATAAAGCCGAATTTTTCTTGCATGACTATAAAAGAAGATAATTAAAAAACAATAATAAATTTTATAAACAATTATGTTTATTATATTTCTTAAATTATTACCTCCTTCTGAGTGAATAGTGGACAAAAATTTGAATGTTTCAGGAAAAACTTCAACTTTCTAGCATTATTCGAAAAAATAATAAAAAATCGTTTAAACATTCATTTTTTTAAGTGGAAATAATTATTTATCTCTTTCTAATTGAAAAGTAGAAAATAGGTTAACAAATTCGGTAAAAAGGCGACTTTCTCACTATATCCTAAGAGAAAATGGCTAAAAACCATAATTAATTGCTTAAAGACATTATGAAAAAATCTACAAGCTTATCATAGCAACTTTTTGAATTAAAAAAAAATTGAAAATTCGAATTTTAAGGGTTAAAAAAATAATAAGAAATAAAAAATGCCATTTTTGGTCAAACTATGCAAGATGTGCCAAAAGATGATTGGATAAACCTTGTGCATCCAACAAATTTGTTATTACTCACTTTTTGACAGGACGCGTAGTTTTTGCTTTATCCTTGAAAAACAGCATTAAAACTAGAAAAATTACATTGTTAGACACACGACACAATCTACGAAAAAAATAAAGCGGCAACATTTGTTCACCTAAAAAAGATCTATAAATTTGTTATTAATCATTTTTTGATAGAATGCGTCGTTTTTCCTTTAATCGTGAAAAATAACATTGCCAATACAAAAAGAAAACATATAAATGACAAAAAATTGTAAATTCACAAAAGATCTGAAAATTTGTAATGCAATTTTGTTATAAGAATACATTCATTCAGAAAAAATGAACTTTTTGGAAAAACGACACAAGCTACAATAACATTTTAACTAATAAGATTTTTCGTCTTAATTATTTCCACAAATTTTCATTTAGCTACTTTATGGTTGGATGCGTATTTTTGGTTTAAATCTTTAAAAATTACATTGAAATTTTCCGAATTAAATTGAACGAAAAACGACCAAATAAGGTTGCATTAAAAAGTTTAATAACCATTTTTTTATATGATGCATACTTTAAAAAAAAATTTTAAACAAGATAATGATCAAACGTATGTTTCAATACCAATGCATATTATGAATTGTAATAATATAAGTTTATTAAACTGATACATTTTTCATTATAGGTAAGTATCAAAATATGTGAAAAATAAGATGCAATATTGTTGCACACAGTGTAGAAATGCTCACATTTTAGACAAAAGAGAGTGAGAAGCACGTTAAAGCCGAATGAGCTTTAACAAAAGAGAATTCACAATCACAAACTTACAGTTGTTCATCTGTTGACCTTTATCACAAATGTGGGATGCAAGCAGATTTTTTTATAATACTGTTCAATTAAATATATGAATAAATTAGGAAACTTATTTAAAAATAAAAATCTGTTTTTATTTCTGGAAACTGATTCAGCTAAATGATGTCGAATTTGTTCCAATTTACTATAGAGTGGTGTCTCCTACATTTTTCTTATAGCTGGTTTTGAGGATAAAAGCAGACGTCAGCTAAATTGGTGACTGAAATCAATAGCACGGTTCGGTAGGTGGGTTGTGGGTAAGTTCTTCTAAAGGCCATTAACTTCGCCTTAAAATTATTGTCCCGATAAACACTCAAGTTGTTAGTCCTTTCCGGTTCTCTCCTTTGCAGAGGACAAATTGTATGGCAGTCTTAATTTTAACACTCCAAGTGCGAAGCGAAGCTTGATAAATGTTCTCTATTTTAAATACGATTACGTTGTCTGGAAATTTGCAGACCAGTCGTTACCTTTGTCGCCTCCGCTCTGTGTTCCTGATTTACCTTTTTTACGTTGCTCATCATCTCTCTGATTATTTTCCGTTTTACACTTCTTCTGAGAGCCTCGAGGATCCAACAGTATTTCCCTTGCGTACAATTTTTTTTTCACTCGGGGAAGCGACATCATTTCGTTTTGGGACTGGAAAATGCGGGCTTAGCAGTTCCAACGACCCTAACGATTAAGTAATTAACTTTGGCCAATTCTCGTGCTTTTTAATTCTGTAATCTTTCATTGGACCCTACTAAATTAGACACCTTAGATTTTAAATTAAAAATACAAAATTATTCTTGTACTTGGATTAATTAGTCTTGTATTAAAATATGTGGTGTGAATGATGTTCTACTTTTTGAACTAATCGATAGGTCTCTAAAAAGTAACTATTTCCAGCCGATTGAATATGAAAGATTTCTTTTAATCTTAACAATATTTCGGGGTCATAATTATCTCAGAATCTTCACGGAAAAAATAGTTAATGAAAAATTGAGTAACTGTATTGTAGTAACATTTGATCAGATTTTCTACGAAAATGATTGGAAATTTTTTCGGAAGCCGCTGAAAATTAAAAATGAAAAGGCTCAATAATCGCTAAGGATTTGACCCTACCTGAACCGCTTCAGCCATCCGTGTATACTACTGCACGCATTAACCGGCTGAGCTATCGAACCAATAAGATCTTGGTTACAAAATCGCGGCCAAGCATTTTGAGGCAGCGTCTAACCAAGTCGTATGGTGAGCCACAATAATCTTTAAAATAAAAGTTGCTGAACGCGATGTTTCTTTAAAAAAAAAATCTTTTAATCATAACTAAGTAGATCTAAGGAAAATCGAAAATTATAAAAAGCCTAATTTATTACTAAATTTCACAGGTGAAAATTTAAGACTTTCAAATATTGTAAAACTTTACAGTTGTATCATTCTAAAGAAAATCTAAACTTCGTTTAAAATTGCTGCATCGTAAAATTAGGTTCATGAAGCGTATTAACCGGCTGAGATATCGAACCACTTAGATCTTGATTACAAAATAGCGGCCAAGCATTTTGAGTCAGCGTCTAACCAAGTCGTATGGTGATCCTCAATAATCTTCAAAATAAAAGTTGCTGAACGCGATGTTTAAAATTTTTTTTTGTTATTATAACTAAGTAGTTCTAAGGAAAATTGAAAACCATCAAAAGACGAATTTATTGTAAAACTTTACAGTTGCATCATTTTAAAGGAAATCCAAACTTCGTTTAAAATTGCTGCATCGTAAAATTAGGATCATAAAACTTAATAGTTAAAAAGTAATAATTTTTGAATTATAAAAAAGTAATAACTTGTCACTATAACCCTATTATTAATAATCTTTTTTAATTTTTAAAGTATTATATTTATCATTTTTTGATTTGTTTCGAGACAAAGAAAAAAGTTAAGGTAAGTAAAAAAAAGCCAATCCAAAAAAGTGTGACATCCCCACATTCACACACACATACATGCAGGCAATTGTTTAAAACATTGTATTAGATACTTAAAAATTCAGTAACTTTTAATAAAATGAATTAATTTTTTTAAAGAATTGTTTACAATCGCCGTCCTCTTTAGGGATGCAAAAATACAAAATAGGTACAAAATTCTTCCGAATAATAGAAGAAAGTTGTACTTTCCTGTAATTTTGGTTTAAATTTGTCGTACTTATTTGTAGATTCTTGTAAAAATGGTTTCAGTTTTTTGTCTTTTTTTAAAAAATTTGTTCACAAGGATAGGTCCTCAGCTATAATGATTTTTATTATTATGGTTGTAAAAAGCATTGTAAGGTACACACAGTGAGTGTTTCACAAGACATAGTCTAGACATGTTCGAGTTATTAACACTTACCCTCCGCAACTTTGAATCATTAATAACTGGGTTTACGGAGGACGTCGGTCGCTAGGTACAACACACTTGAAATGACAGACCCTTCAGGAACTTGCGTAACTTCCCTTGGGAAAATTAATGAATAAAATGCTCCCTGTTCTCGAGTTCACTCAATTTTTTAAAAGCTGTTTTAGTTTTTTGTCCTATACACATTTCTAATATAAATTATAAGAATGTCACAATAGTTTAAATTATAAGTAAATTAAAAATAAGTAATGTAGCTCTTAAAAAATTATGCATTCACTTCTAGTGACGATTTGTGACTTTTGTGACATCACACATGGAAAAATACAAATTTAAATAAGAATTTTCAGAAATGCTTGCAAAAATTGAAATTATTAATTTTATTTCACAAGTAAAGACTCTGGTTTTACAGCTGGCAGCTGCTTGGCAGATAGTTAATTCTTTATTGTTGAAAGTTCAAACATTCGGTTCAAAATATATGTTTGTAGGTCAAAAATTCGATTTGTTTTTTAAAAATTAAATATATATTTTTTTTGTTGATTCTAATCCAATGTATTTAGATTATTATATTATCAATAACATTGAAAATAAATAATCCAAACATAAAACATTTCTAAACATTTCTAATATTAAAAAATTGTTATTTATTTAATTGCAATTTTTAATATTTTATTCGTATAAGAATCTAATAAAAAGATTTCTTGCATGAAAATTGAGGTAATATTTATAACTCAATTAAAAAAAAACATACGATATTTATAAGCAAAACCTATAGATTGGAAAAGAATTGCTTGTTTAAAATTTTGTATTTTGAGATTGGAAAATAATCCATTTTTTCAAGAATAATTTTATGCAAAGGAACATGAAAAAGATTCAA
>JAAAKG020083337.1:0-16696 GCA_010014905.2 Druon quercuslanigerum | reverse complement strand
CATTAAAAAGATTGTTATTTATTTGATTTCAATTTTTGATATTTTATTAATATAAGACTCTAATAAAAAGATTTCTTTATTGGAAATTGAGGTAACATTCACAACTCAATTAAAAGAAATCTTACGATATTTACAAGCAAAGCCTATAGATTAGAGAAGAATCATTGGTTTAGTGTCTGTGTTTAAAATTTTGTATTTTGAAATTTGAGAATTTTATGCCTAAAAACATGAAAAAATTCTGTCATTAAAAAAGTAGATTTCCAAACTATCTCACTTTTAGGCTCATCAGAGACATAAATATCAATTAGAGTCACCAGAAATCTGCGTTTAAATTAACCTGCGAATTCTTATTAAAACAATCAGAATTCTGATTACTTTAACTAGAAAAAAATATTAAGGGCATACTAACCAAAATTCTGATTGGTTTAATCTGGCATTCTTTTAATGTTCGTAAAAAATTGTTTTTGGTGAAATACAAAAAATCCTTGTCTTATATGTTACCTTTCAAAACCATATACTCGAGTCCTACATAATTCCATGACATCCGCAGGGTCAGATTACCCGATTTCACATGAAATCAGTCAATTATAAAAATGCAGACGTTAGACAATTGAAGTCTAAAAATTAGATAATGATCTGATTTATAAAGAGACTGATTGAGATAGATTAATTCAACCTTTCGCAATACGAATTTAGGCGCCAAACAATATTGTCAGAAGAAAACATGAAAGTCCCATGCCAACAAAAGAATCACGACCTTAAATTATCGGGCGGTCGTGGCGGTCGTGGCGGCCCCGTGTTGCATAATATGGTCAAATTAAAACCAAGAACAGTTTTAATATTTCGTCTCTGATTTCGATCAGGGTATTATGTTTCTAGATACACCAGCCAAGTATTTTAATTGGACTTTTGTACATTCTATGCGAAAGGAATTTCCTCCTTGGGTTCAAGAGAAAACACTCATGTACTAAATACTCCTATTTATGACCAAGAAATTTATTTTAGTTATTATTAGATTTAATTAGGCAATAAATTAGGTCCAGGGACAATGATACAACCTACTTTAAGAATATTGTTAAAGAGATCACTCCAGATTCAATACAATGTCAGATTAAATCCGCCTGTGTAATTTTAACAATTTTCATAATGACCAATAATGCTTGAGCACAATGCCAGTTACAATCTGTTTATTAACCATAATAATGCCCGTTTTATGGCTCAGATTGTTTCAATGCTGTTTATTCTATACGAATACAAACCTCTTAATCATCGCCCACAAATCTTTTCTTATAATCCTGTCATCGTGAAGGAGTTTTCTTTTCACGAACACAGGATTAACGAATGAAATGAATCAATTCTTTTTATATTTGTTGTCTCTTGAACTCTATAGGTACACAATTGCAAATTGCAGAGGTACTCGAGTTCCGCATAAGTACGCCCACATTACGATTAAAAGACCAGAGCACGTAGACTGCACTTAATACTAATTGCTTTACGTAATTCTGATTCAGTGAACGAAAATTTATTGTCCAGGTACACTACCGACGGATAGAATTAGACCACTAACCGGGTGAACTATTAAAAATATGCAGAATTCCTGAAAATAAAACCAAAAATCCAATGACAAAATTTGCACAACCACCATAAAATACTCGTATTGCAATTTGAAAAATGATAAAAATATTCCTAAAAAGAAAAGATTTATTTTTTTTGACACAAAAAAAAGAGGACAGAAAAATGAGAAGGCCACCAAACTTATCCCCTTGCTTCTTTTTTTTATTTTTATTATTATCAAATCACAAGAAAAAATATTTGTCCCTTATCAAGGCAAGAAAAATTTGAACAGCGAGGTTCCTACCTGCTGAAATTTTTCTTGCCTTGACAAGGTTGCTGTATGAGTGCCGAAATATTGGGGATTATTTTTTGCAAATGTTTTTTTTATTGTGATTTGATAATGATGAAAATAAAAAAGAGAACAAAGGAGACTTGGTTGGATGCTTTCTCATTTTTCTATCCTCTTTTTCCTTTTCGTCCTAAAAGAGATTATTTTCTTTACATTTTTTAGGAAAATTGTTATCCTTTTTAAATTTTCAGTAGGAACATTTTATGGTGGTTTTCCAAATCTGGTCGTTTGATTCTCGGTTTTATTTTCAGGAATTCTGCACATTAGCTTGATTATTGGACGTTAAATAGGATTTAAATTCGATTTTAATCTAATTTAAATTTCGTAATTTTAATCCTATTAAAAACCTTTGATTCTCAAATGTGCATTAAAAAATGGTTTAGTTGTCCCAGCTAAAGGTTTAGCTGGATTTCGTCTTCTAAGTTTCTTCTAACCTGTATTACCTAAATATAAAGCTGTTTTAGTTACATTTTTCTGTCTACAAATTTTCTACAAGGCACAAACTAGCTAAAACATCTAGATATTTATGTAAGAAAGCTATATTTTCTTAGACGACGAAATCCAGTTAAACGTTTAGCTGAGACAATGAAAATATTTTTTCCAATGTGATAGTGCCATCCACAATAATAGATAAAAAATATTTTTTAAACTTGTTGGATGGGTGCGGTAATACTACCTAAAAAAGTGGTGTAATAATAAATAATAAATGTTTTGAAACACTGATTGGCTTTTCGTTCCTTTAGGTTGTTTTATATCTTAGATTATAAATTTTGAAAATAATCCACAAATAATTCCCTTTAATAAGGAAAATAATAAAAAATATTATGCGCATTATACGCATGGGATTACAAAACAGTGAATACATGTCTTTAGTCAGGAATTGTTATGTTCAATTAAAAGAAATTATGTTTCAAGGAAGATTCACAACTTTTCAAAAATTTTAAGGCATGTTATTATAATATGCTTTATAGAAAATCGGTGATTTTAAACAAATATAAATAAGCTTAAAGGAAAATTTACAACCTTAAACACGTTTTCATTATCATATGTTCGTACTAGACGTCTAAAAATGTCTATTGGTATTAGATAATTAGTACACTTCAATAAATATTTACAATAGTTAATCAATAATAAGTTATGTTGATATTTTGTTTGGGAAATTGGTACTTTTATAGAAAATGCAACGATTAATTGTCTGTATATTGTACAAAATTATTATATACATTCATTCTGAAGTTAGGACATCAATTTTCATCAAATATCAAAAGTATATTGTCCTTGCTTTTCTATTATTTTAAATAATAGAAACTATAGATTACGAAAATTTTGTATTTATATTAATTTTATATTTTACTTAAAAAATTGCCTGAGATACAAAAAATAATCGCACCTCCGCTTGTTTTCTAGTATTTTTAAAAACCATGGGAAAGGTGAGTTAATGTATTTTCAATTTAGCGTGGACGCACTAGAAATTATTATTTCATGAGCCCGTAAGGATTTTAAAATGTTTAATCATCTAAATATAAAGAAAAATCGCAAAGACCACTTTTTTAAGGCCAAAAGTTTAAGTTAAAGTGCCAAATTCTCAACCAAAATACCTAATACCAAAAAGGCTAAATTACTTTAACTGACTCAATTATCGCAGAATTCAATGAACTTTCTAACGGTTTTATTAAAATATTTTTATCTCAATTGTGGACGGTGCTAACATTTTTCAAAGTCAAGGCTAATTTTTAATGGGTCACCCTGTTAGTGGCCTCAGTAGAGTAATTTCCGGATTGGCAATTGCACGAGTTGAGTCTAATTTGCTTCAGCTGGTTCTGGTGATGTTTCGAATACCTGGGTACTCAAGGTCAACAGTTTTCGCTTCGTTTCGTATATTTCCGTGTCTTTACTTGCACTTACCTACAAAAGTCTTACGACTTACGTACATGTGTTAATGGTGGTAATTTCACGCAGGGTTCCACGTTTGGGTATATGCACACCGGAAAGTCACTGGGTCGTCTCCTTTCTCGGGGATCTTGTGCGTGACCTTGTGTAAATTTTAAGACTCCAGATTCGGAAGACTGACAAAAAAATCAAGACGTGGGATTAGATCGACCAATGATTGCATCCAACTGGATTATGGCAATTCTGCTTTTTTGGAAATAGAGAAAAGAAATTTTTAAAAGGAGAAATCTTCGCTGAGGAGAGGCACTTTCACTCAGAGTGGTTCATTTTTTTCTGTTTCTCATATTAGTTCTCTTACTTGGAATTAGTAACATTTTTTCTAATTAAATCAGTTTATTAAATTTTAACTCATGAATCAGTTATTTCATAATATAACCTATTGTAAATAGTAAAAAACGACAATGGGACATAACTTAATTGAATCACGCCATCATGGACAATAAGGCAAATTTATTATTCACTTACAGTTAAAGTGACAGTTGAAAAAAATATTTTTATCGATATAAAATGTTTGTTGGTTTTGAAACCTAATAAAATACACCGAAAAAAACATTAAAGGCGAGTTTACTTGATAAAAGATTTTTTTAAATCCCGGTTTTTTTTCAATTTTTCGCGAGCATTTTGAAAAAAAATTGACTTGAATATGCATTATGACGGACTGAATACGATGGTTTAATTTGTGGAGGAGCTTGTAAAAGGATTATTTAATTTCCCCGTGAGAAAAATGCACTACGAAAAAAACCGCCAAAATCTAGGAATCTAAATTGAAAATAAAAAATTTGCTGTATTTCCAAATTTCGACTCCGTAGCTTTGGCGACTTTTTTCCTAGTGCATTTCTATCGCGGGAAAGTTTACATGTAACCGAAAAAATACTCTTATTTACAATGCTGTTACAAAATTTTTTTAAATACAGGGATACATTAAATATGAATTATCTCTTAGAAAATGATTAATTGAAATCTGAAAAAAATTGAAACGATTTCAAGTTCCAGAATTTTTTATTTTGCACCCGCCCTAATATACACGAATAACACAGCTACACAAAAAAAATCTGTTTCCGAGTCTGGAGGTCAGACCATGTTTACTATATGTTTTTGAGATGCCTGAATCCGAATCCGAGGCCTAAAAACCCATAGCACTTCAGGGTTCTGACATAACCTCAAAAAACCTCATCAAACTTTTTTTTTCGACACTGAGGGTCAGACCATGTTTATTATATGTTTTTAGGGTGGCTGAGTCCAAATTCGAGGCCTAAAAACCCACAGCACGCCAGGGTTCTGACATAACCTCAAAAAACCTCATAAAACTTTTTCCGATACAATTCATTTATCTACTATCGGCGAGAAAATGTTATACATTAAGGAGTCGAAAAGTAATATTCCCAAAAATTTTGTGCAGCTAACAGATCAGCAAATGTGACGAAAACTAAGAAAATTTGATAGCTTTTATATACAGTGAGCTTTGAAGCATAACTTTTTATTGAAAAATAATAGGAAAAATCTGCAAAAAGTCATGGTGGTACTTTAAACATTTTTGTACAGATTGCTGTCGAAAAAATTGCAAAATAAAAATAATTGCTCGTTTTTTTAAAATAAATATGTGACTGAACATTCTTCAGTTCTAATTTAGATAAGGAAGTGATTAAAATGGGAGGTAGTTAGTTGGAAATTTTTAATAATTTATAATTTGAAGGAAGTATGTGCTTCTTGTTGTCTTCGTGCAAATTAATTCTTGGTAAGCATTCCAAAAATTTTAATTTTCTGCCTAAATCCCTTTGAAGGACGATATGATGTACAAAATCAGGTCGCGATCAATCACGAGTGGTTTTGAAGGTTATCTCGAAACCCTGAAATGCTAGGGGTTTTGGACCTCGGATTCGGTGACCCCAAAAACATATAATGAATATGGTCTGACTCCCGGACTCGAAAAAAAATTTAAGAGGATTTTTTGAGGTTATGTCAGAATCCTGACGTTTTATGGTTGTTTGAACCTCGTATTTGAATTCAGCGACCCCAAAAACATACAATAAACATGGTATGACCTCCGGACTTGAATAAATGCCTTTTTTAAGGGTTTTTGAGCTTATGTCAGAACCTCGACGTTCTGGGTTTTTTTAGAAATCGGATTCGGTTTCAGCGACCCCAAAAACATATCAAAAAAGTGGTCTGCCCTCCAGATCTAGAAAAAGATACCCGAAAAAATGGTTGATAAGGTTTTTGAGGTTATGTAAAGAACCCTGAGGTTCTGGATTTTTTGGACCTCGGATTCTGATTAAACGTCCCAAAAAGCATATAATAAATGTGGTCTAACCTACAGACCCGCAAAAAGATTTTTTGGTGGTACGAACATTGACGATTATCAAAATAGAGTTCGGCGTCAGGGTGAGTGACAACTGTTCAGCCATATATTCTTTGAGAACGAAAATTCAATATTTGCGTTTAATTTATTATTTAATTTGTTGTTCTTATGAATTATGTTCAAAATCTCTTAGAGTGCAGCGAGTTCGATCTATAGGACGATCTTACATAGATTCATTTTAAAAACTATGTAATTGTATTATTCGAATTAAACCATATCCTATAGTTTTTCGAATCCTGTTTTTATTTTAAATTCTTATTAAAGCAGGCCAGAATTTATACGAAACATAAGCTTTTGAAACTAACTGATTTCATTAATCGAAATCTTAATATTCAATCAGTAGTTCCGTGACAGGACTCCATTTTTTCAGTATCTCAGTTCTATCGATGGCAATTAGTAGAATTAAAATGATAATTATTTGTACTTTACTAGTTCAAAATTGTCTTAAACTTTTAATTATTCTTCATGTAAAGGTCATTAGCTTCCTTTTCGTCCTAGAAACTACCCTCGTATTCATGATATAATCTCACCCCGTCCTCTTATCACTCGAACCCTTAAATCCATTTCAACCCCCTGCTAAAATTAGCCCTTCTCCTTCATATCTATTGTATACTGCACTTCCCTTGCTGAAAATGAAGATGAAGCATCGCGGTGTATCTGTAGTAATTTTAGGTTAGGGAATTTTATTGGTCAGGGAAAAGTCAGGGATTTAAAGAACAAAAATCGAGTAATAGTCAGAGAATTTCGATAACTTTAAACTGTCAAGTAGATTAAATATGAAATTTTTAATTTTTTTTTAAAATTGTTTTATTTCGTTCATAAGATATTCTAGGTTAAAAATGTTAAAAGCTTAAGATTCTGGTCTTTAAATATTAACACTTCGTGATCCAGGTGAATTTTTCTAACGCGGTGGTCCAGGTGGGACTTTTAAGTCCATAAGGTTTTTCTGAATCTTATTTTTAGTCTTAAAATCTGGAAATATATTCAGTTATTCTCCTGAGTCCATAGAATAAACTGCAAGAAACTATTTAGCTATTTCCACTTTTATATTTCTTAAAACATCAATTATCCAAACACAATTTCTGAAAAATTACTAAAAAATTCATATTTTCTTTAAAATTGAATTTTGTGAAAAAGCACTTTGCACGTTTATAGTACTCTTATAGGAGTTCAAAAAAATAATCTCCATTGTCGCAGCTAAAAAAAGAATAATTATTTTAGTGACTGTAAATTTACCTATTTCAGAGAGGCTCAGACGAGCAAAATTACTAATAAAAGCAATTTTTTTTAGTTAAAAGATTTTCTAATGCAAAACATACATCTGATAATGCAATTTCTGTATTCCGTGCACATAAATATACAAAAAAGCACAAAAAACTCGATAAAATGAGATTTAAAACACAATCTAACCTAACTGACGCTGACGCCATTCAGGAAGCTGGACCCTGGACCCTCAACATTTTTTAAGGTGGGGATTCATCACATGCCCTCTCTACATTTTCTAAATATTTGAAATACAAAAAGGCTATCCCCTAAAAGTCACACATGGACCACGAAGTGTTAATAGGGTAAGGAAAAATGAAAAATTTGTCAATGGCAAATTAGAGAAAATTAAAAATGAAGTTTTGCAGTAACCTTGGTATAATATGCTTGTCAGTAATTTGTTTGCCTTGTGCTTACATATTTTTTTCAGTTGCTTTCTCCAAAAGATTACCTTTTTAATTATGAATTATATTATTTGTTTGAAAATTCAACAAATTTATTGAAAAGACATCCTTTTTGATTCAAAATTCGTCTTTTTGGGTTGAAAATTCAACTAAAGTCGGGGTGAAAAGTACGCGACCCTTATTATGAACGGTCACCACTCGTTCAAAAAAAATCGCTAGGCAAATTCTGAGGTTGGATTCTGTTTCAGAGCAAAAAAGTACATCGTAAACCACTACCACACCACACCCAATGAAGACAAAATGTTTACTCAAACAGATGAATTTTAAAATCGAAAATAAAACTTTAAAAAAATTAATTTTCTTCCGAAAAATATTATACTTAAATTTTTAACTCAAAAAGACGATGTTTCAACGAAACAGTTGAATTTTTAATTTTAAGCGAACTCTTCATATCTCTAATAGCTTAATTGGGATAGCAACCGACCGGCAGTTGGAAGTTATGTGGTTCGATTCCTAGTGAATCGATTGTTAGAAGCTCTTTTAAATTTATTTTATTTGATTATTATCTTATTTGAAAATTCATGACCAAAAAATGTTTTCCATCGATACGTCAACTTGAATTATGTCAATGTAAAAAGTTTTTCTGTTTCAAACGGATGTTCCAAATATTATAAATGAGCACAACTTCCTTACTCTATTTAATTAAGTGTATCAATGGTAAACCAGATCAATCAATTTCCCTCGACTCAAGGAATCTTTTTCGTCCTTGCATTAATTTCGAATTATAATAATAAAAAAAGTTTTACCAAAAATACAGGTTTTCAAATATTACGCATTCCCAGGCGGAAAAATTATATATATAGTTTATATATAGCGTGTATTATGCATAAAATTCATTTGTTTTATACAGTTTTTCCATAAAAAAAATTATTATTATATAAAATACTTTACAATAATATATAAGCTATATATAATTTCTTCGCCTGTTTTCCCATAGCTTCCTTACTCTTAAATAAAATGTAACAATATTATATGTGAATCGATTCATTTTAAATCAACACATCATCTTTTCTATTCTCGCATAAACATTAAATTATGTGAATGAGACCATTTTTACTATAATCGATTTTTAATATAATATAAATAACCATAACTTGATTAATCTTTGATAAAATGTATTAATAGTATAGGTCAATCGATTCGCCTTGACGCCAGGTATCTTTTCCACTCTTGCATAAATTTTCAAATATGTGAATGAAAACATTTTTTCTAATTTTATGCATTCCCATAGCTTCTTTACTCTTCAATAAAATGTATCAATATTATAGGTCAATCGATTCGTTTTAAATCATCACATGCTTTCTATTCTCGCGTAAACTTGATATTATGAGAATCAGACCATTTTTACTATAAAAATAATTTTTTAATATAATATAAATTATTATAACTTGCTTACTTTTTGATAAAGTGCATTAATATTATAAGTCAATCGATTCATTTTGAATCAACACTTGTTTTCTATTCTCGCTAATGAAAAAAGTATAACTGTAAAAATCCGACTTGTAAAATATTATAAAGTGCTAAAAATATGCAATAAATATTAGGACTTCTGTCAGTACAAGATATTTGTTGTGAAAATAAGCTCTCCAAATTTCATCAATTTATCATTGCTCAGATCGTTGTATTAGAAAGAGCGAATAAAATGTGGACTCTTTCGCCTGAAACGAAAAGGCACATAAAAAAAGGCAACATGAATTGTTAAAAATAAAACGCAGTATACTGTCGTTTCGAGACCAGCTACCATTAAAAGTAAGTTAACCGCGCAATTTCCATGGGAATGGCCATTAAGATCAGCGTAATCAGAAGCAAAGTGACTTCTCGGTTGAATAATGCTACAATTATAAAACGTTAAACATTAAAAACACTTGAAAATGATGAAGATAGGGGTCGTTTCGAATGAAGAAGGTATCTCTGAAGTCAATAAGGATAAAAGTTACGATCGAAGCACTATATAGAATTTAAAATCAGAATAGAAAATAAAAAAGTGTAACCATTTCTTGGCACGGTATTAACTTACCGACCATCTCTTGCAAACGATGAATATGTGGAGAGGCACGGAGAAATGCCGTAATTTAGAACATTCTCACATTTTGGATGCGTCTCGCATGAGCAACAGATATTTGTTGTCTGTAAGATTTCTGAACGCTAAACTACCGTCGGAAATTATGAGATCGATTTACGCAAGCACTATTAAAAATCACTACTGGCTTTGAACCACGATAACTCAGCGAAAAAAAATTGATAGGGAAATTTAAAAAAAAAAATAGTTGGAAAGCCTATAAAATTCCACGTCTAGTAATGTCAAACAGATTTGTTTTTGATCTGCTGAAGAGAATACAGCACGTGATAAGATAAAAAAAATTCTAGGTTTTCTAAACTTTTGTACCTTTAAGCCAAAGAAACTTAAAAAATCTTCATCGGTTTGATGAAAATTCATGTCTGTGACAATTTATTTTTTTTAATTAAAAATTCAACTCGAACCATTAGCAGTTGCATTTTCAACCAAATTGTATTTGACCAACTTTTATAACATAACTTTAACAGACAATTACGCTTATAACCCATAGGGATCAATTATTAACAAGATAGTTCAACTTTCAGTTTAAAAGTTAATTTTCAAACAAACAGTTGAACTTTTATTCGAAAAGCACGAATTTTCAACAAAAACAAAAAACGATCACTATTCTACTATAGAAGATTAATTTACTATCTAAACAGATACATTTTTTGCCAAAATAGTGCAATTTTTAACCAAATGATTTAGCTCAAAAAATTACATTTTAACCAAAACTATTACTATCGGCGAGAAAAGGATATACCCATCTGCCTTTGAAGCTAGCGCAATAAACTGAAAACTGTAACGGATTGGTTCTGTAATTAACTTCAAACATTCGGAAGGATGATAAATCGCGATATTTTTAGACATTTTTTATTGTTGGAAAACATGTGCCAGAAAGCAGCTCAAACCCTTTTTTTTTGCTGTCGAGGACGCGCCAGGTGCCACCCAAGGATTCAGAACCACGGGTCAAAGAAGACGCGAGTGGTCGGCAGCAAAAAAAGGTACGGGCTGCTTTCTGACACTTGTTTTCCAACAACAAAAAAAGTCTAAAAATATCGCAAATTTTCGCAAAAAATAAGACCATCACATCCTTTTGGATGATTGAAAATAATTACAGAACCTATCGTTTGAATCGCTTTAATAACTTTATTAGAACTGAAGATAATATAGTTTTACGTTTTTGTACTTTCAAACAAAAAATTTTATTATTTTTTAAATTTCTCAAATGCAGTTTGTCGACAACAATTTTCCTCATACTCATGAATTTTTTCAAATTTTTCCCATTGCCCCTTATATAAGAAATAATGCTCCAAACTTGACTGTTCTTAAATGTGCCCGAAAATCCTTACTTTTTTGACATTTTGCAGTCTGCAAAGCACGAACATTTTTTTAGATAAACGTCTTCAAGTTCATTAACGTATAAAACTTTTAGTTTTCATATTTCTATTTTTTTTATTGCGCTAGCATTTTTTTGCCTGAGTTGTTAAGCTTCACAGGCAGATGTATATCATTTTCTCGGAGATAGTAGTTGTATTTTCCTATTTAGTTCTAATAATTAATTTTGGATCAGCGCAAAAAAGTCAAAAAATGGAATATTTATTGAAAAACAGGGAAAACAGAAGGCTTTCTCAAAAAGGCGAAAAGAGAAGTATATGGCAGAAAGTGTGCCGTCCATAACTAAAATTTAATATATAGGCTTCTCTTTATATATTTACGGATTTATATATTTTTACGGATATTTTTACCATAAGGGACGTTTTATTCTGAACTGTTTTTGAAATGAAAAAACCATTATTTTATTAACGTAAAGCTTGTTTATTGAAAAATATAAAAAATACCCGTTCAACGTGAAAATTCCCTGTTTTTTCCGGCATTAAAAAATTCCTAGTTTTCCGGTACAGTGGGCTATCCTGTGATAGCTGTGAGAAAAGCCAAGAGGTGTCATAAATTCAAAGCGATTCAAGACGTTATGTATATGTAAAAAAAAAATCGCTTTTCATCCCTAGTGTGTAAAATAACACGCCCCAACGAGTCAAACTTAAAAGAATTTTTGAAACTCATTCTGCTTCTTTTTCATTTGTAACGACGATAATAAATGCTAAGGTGTAAATCTGACATCTGCTCAAATCGAACCTTTTGTCGAAACAAACTAGACGTATGCTTTTGAGACAGTGGCGTGACTGCGCCACTTTTGCGAATGGGGGATGACTCTTCGTGATGAAAAAAAGGAGTGAGAGAACTAAAATCGAAAGAAATGTTTCACCTGGTTAGGCTTAGGTTCCAATCTTTGAAGAATCAAATTCGACTTCTTTAGATACGTGAAAACAATAGACACCCCTTCGATCAAATTACAGTGAAAGCTTTACATAACGGAAAAAAAGAAAAGAAGTTTTTTTTTTAATGACCTTAACTAATAATTTTTCAAACCCTGTTTCTATTTAAATGCGTACTTATTTCATAATTCACCTGAAGTCGATCGGGCATTTAAACCGCTTCTGTAGTCATTCTATACTCTATAGAATGCCTGAATTTTATACTTTACCTATAACATACAAACTTGAAAATTATTTTTTATTAGTCCTTGTGTTCAGCTTTGCCAGGATATCTTTAATGAAAATTCTGCTGCTTTTGAGAATATCTAATTAATAAAAAAAGCATTCTCAAATTCTGAAATTTTTAACCATATTTTGTAATTTGTCTAGAATACAAGTTTAACTAACTTCTCATTTTAGGCACAGAAAATTCAACTCTATTAGAATTTTCTGCAGAAAAATAAAATTCTAAAATATTTTTAAAGATCCTACAATATTCTGGATATCTATAATACTCTGGTATCTTGTATACACTGGCACTTTGTAGAATTTTTTGCACTTCTTTGCAAACTTTGTTTATTTTGAATGAAAAAATCATAACACAGCCACACAAAACAAAAAAATCGTGGTCTGGTGACGCAACATGTGTTTTCCTATGGATTTTCAGGCGCTGAATCCGAATCCGATGTCAGAATTTGCTATACGTGCCAGCGTTTCACCCTAACCTTAAAAAACTCCTAAAAATTAGTATTTCCTGTTCTGGAGATGAGGCATATCAATTTTCATGTTTTTCGATTGTAAATTAGCTGTCAGAATTGATCCCATACGTGTCATTCTAACAGTTGACGTGACCTAACTTAAACTCACCTAATCTAACCTAAACTCACCTAATCTAACCTAGCCTGGCCTTATATAACCCTTATCTTCAATTGCAGATTCTATTATTCCATCAGAAAGTTAAATTTTTACACAGAAATCATTATTAGTAATGTCTGGAAATTCAAATTACATTCCAAATTTGGTATTACGTTCATCATTTGTGAAACTTACTTAGTAACATTGAGAAGATCTTCCATTTTTTAAGTTGCTTCTTCAGCGATCACAATAAGGACACGTGCTTACAATATTTCCATTCTGAAGCTGTCCATGTTCTTAGTGTTGCACTTCAATACCTGAAGTTTACAATTTATTTATTTTCATGTTCTGATTGAATCAAAGTTGACGACATGTCAAAGAAATTGACTAAATGTCTTCAGTCTGTTTACCCAGGGACTCAGTCAGTGTGGATTCGTTGCCCACTGTCACCACGTGGAGGTGCCGTGGTTAGTGGTTACAGGAAAAGCGAAAACTGCTCAAAAGGTTGGCGATATCAGTATATTCATCCATTCTTCCAGAATTCGTAAAATAGAGACTATAAAACAGAAAGGTTCTTGTTCATTTCGTTGTAAAGGCATTACTTATCGTATTAAAATTTACTTTTTTGACGCCATAGTAGAATCTGCGACGGAAGATAAGGGTTACATTCGGCCAGGTTAGGTTATGTTAGATGAGTTTAGGTTAGTTTAGGTGAGTTGTTGTAAGGTCACGTCAATTGTAAGAATGAGACTTCGCTGATATAGGCTTTCCAAAAAAAAACATCAGCCTCTAAAGCAGTGTATTATACAATTTTATATCATTTTATTGAGCTTTTTTGAGATTAGTGTTCAAGAACAACGTGTGGGATCAATTCTGTAGCTACTTCGCATTCAGTGTATCGAAAAACATAAGAATTGATATGCCTCATCTCCAGAACAGGAAATACTAATTTTTTTCGAGTTTTTTAAGGTTCGGACGAAACGCTGACATATAGGGCAAATTCTGACATCGGATTCGGATTCAGCGCGTCAAAATCCATAGGAAAACACATTTTGCGTCCCCAGATCACAACATTTTTTTTGTGTGGCTGTGTAATTTTCAAAGCCATAGTGATTTATATTTGATGGACCTATATAGAAAAAGTGGGATTTTTACTCTAACTTGATATTCAAAATTTTCTGAAAATTTCTTTTTTAGTTCTGCAAACGTGTATAGATTTCAGGAAGAGGAATCGCAACTTCATTATTATAAATACAAAGAATTACATAACCACACAAAAAATCGCTTTCGGGGCTTGGAGATCAGACCATGTTTACTATGTGTTTTTGGGGTCCCTGAATCCAACTCCGAGGTCTAAAAAACACCAACACGTTAGAGTTCTGACATGACCCCAAAAAGCTCATAATGTATTTTTTTTAGTCCGAAGGTCTAAAAAGCTCCAGCACGTCAGGTTCTGACATAACCTTAAAAAAGATAATAAAAATTGTTTTTCCAGTCTTGGGGTCAGACCATGTTTATTATATGTTTTTGGGGCCGCTGAATCGGAAACAGAAGTCTAACAAATTCTAAAAAGTCAGGGTCTTGACATAAACTCAAAAAATCCCATAAGACTTTTTTCCGAGTCCGGGGGTCATACCATATTTACTATATGTTTTTGGGATCTCTGATTCCGAATCCTTAGTTTAAAAAACTCTAGCGCTTCAGAGTTTCGATTTTCAAAGAAACTCGTGAAATTTATTGATCCGACTTAACTCAGACAAAAAGTTGTATTGAAACAAAAGCATCGTCCGCTTGCCTGTTTTGTTTCGAACGACTTGAATATATGTTTTACACAAACTTAATTATTTGGCTGCAAGATTCGGTGAAATTGGTCGCGTAAGAAAAAAAATGTTTTCTGCAAAATGTTGAAGCGTTAAATAGTTTATATTAAGAGGTATTTTGAAGGTTATGTCGGAACCCTGAAATTCTGGGGGTTTTTAGACTTCGGATTCGGATACAGCAAACATAAAAACATATAGTAAACTTGGTGTGACCCCCAGACGCTCAAAACCAATGTTTATGAGGTTTTGGTATTTTGGGGTTATGTCAGAACCCTGACGTGCTGGGTTTTTTTAAATCTCGGATTCTAATTCAGAGACCCCAAAAAAAAATATAGTAAACATGTTCTGACCTCCATAGTCGGAAAACAAATTTTTTGTGTGGCTGTGTTATTCTTGAAGTTTAAAAAATTTCCAAATAATGACTTCTGGGTCAATATAGGAATATATGCCCTCTAAATCGGTCACGCAATTCAAATTTTGATTTGAAAATTCTCTATTCGTTCTGCGGACTTGCATAGCTTCCAGAAAAGAGTTGGGACTAAATAAATATAAAAAAAATATTTTGTGAATATATAAAAATTTATTTTCAGTCATAGTGATGACGAAGATGAAACTACAATAATCTAAAGAAACCTTTGATTCAATGGAAAAAATGTAAGTTGCAGAGCCATAGCCCTAAAAAAAAATTTCAATAGTTAAAGGGCAAAATATCCCAAAAAAAGCTTTTTTTGACCTCCTTATTCAAGCGCCTACTTTTACCTCTTCCCAAAAAGAGGACAACTTTATGAAAAATCTAAAAAAATCATAGATATTCTTTCAAAATTCTTTAATGCAATATTTTTAATTTCACATTTCTCAAAATTCTAAAGTACTCAATAATTTACTTTTTACGGTGACTTAGATACAAAAACTTTATATTGAGAACGAATGAAGATAAGAAGCCGTGTATTGGCCCCGAATGTGCAGTTTTATAATACGAGTGCAGTGCACTAAATAAATTTATGATAAAATCATTATTATGCAAGAAGTCGCATTTTGAATAATTCGGTCTTTGATCGGACAATTCTTTCGTATGCAATAATATGTCCAAGGATAAAAAGGTATTATTCTTATGTATTTTAAGCCGCTGAATCCGAATATACCCGGCGTTTTTTTAAAAAGTGGTGCATTTTGTTTAAATCGCAATTGTTTAAACAAATGATGAAAAAATTACTTTTTCTATCTGGACAATTTTTTTCTAGATCCTCCTATTTAAAGACGAAAAGTTCTCTTGCAACTTTTGCGTAAAATGCATATTATAAAAGATATATATATTTAAAGTCTAAAATTTGACATTTTTTACTAATTTTGGGCGTTAACTACTGGTGACCTATTCAATATTTCTGAAATTTGAAAAAACGTCATTATTGCTTAAAAGTTATTCTATAAGTTGATGTAATTCAACATTAGCGCAGGTCTGGCTGAGATAAAATTTTCGCGACTAACAGTCAGCACTTTTTCGACGTGCACAGCTCGCATTCGCGCGCCTCCCCGCGAATCCACATGTTCTCGCTCGCGCACAGTTGATATTTCGGGAATGGGTTTGAATTCGAAATAAATATCAGTTTAAAAATAAATTATTATTGATATCAACCATCTCTTTTTAGTGATCAATAAGTTTCTTGAGTACGTTATTGAATAAACCATAAATTGAAATAACTCATTGCTTGGA
>JAAAKG020083326.1:0-16697 GCA_010014905.2 Druon quercuslanigerum | reverse complement strand
GCATAGAGATAACTGTATGCATAAGAGTGAGGTGACTGTCGGGTACGCTGATTCTCTTTCTCTCTCTACCGCCGGGAAAGCTCCCAAGCTGGCTTGTTGCCTCTATTCATGTTGTGCATGCGAAAGTCTTTCTTTCGCCATCATGTTATTATGAGCAGGTAGGTAGCTGCGAGCGTTATGACAACAGTTATAAAAAATCTTGAAAAAATAATATTATAAATTTATATTTTACTTAAATTTGTTTTATATATTAATTTAATACATTTTCGCTCAATTGATGAGTTCCTAAGAATCGTCACACTTCAGCTAGGTAGCGGGATGGGTGCGCGTAATCATGGAATTTATAAAAATTTTGAAATGCATGTAATTCATGGAGTTTATCAAATTTACGGAGTTCTTGGACTCATGGAATTCGTGAATTTACGGAATTCGTGAAATTCATGGAATTCACGTAATCCGCTGAATTCACGGAATTAATTAAATTGATGGCATTCACGGAATTAATAGAAATTACGGAATTTAACAAATTCTCGGAATTGATATAATTCATGAAACAAATGGAAATTATTAAAATTCATGGAATAAGAGGAATTCATGTAATTCCATGAATTCCACGAATTCTTAGAATTCTTTTATGATTGTATTTGTTTTTAAAAACTTGTTGGAACAATAAACGACCTACTGTTGACAAATGTGAAGCAATCTAACTTAATTCTATACCTCGCAGAGCATATTTTAAGTGGTGGCCATAGATTATTTACTAAATACAGAAATGCTAAGAATATTTAAATATATAAATGTACTGTTTGAAAAATAGAATTTTATACATAATAATTACTGTTATTCAGATTCGTAATAATAATATTCATAAAGATATATATTTATAACATTACTCGTGAAAAATTAAAAAGTGTCAGTAATACGCGAAGCATATGAGACAAACGTTATGATTACCATATGTGCGAGTGATTTGCGCCTCAAGTGATGACGTATATGTCTCGTCGTGTGAGAGCGCATTGTGCGGATTGATCCGCACATATGTGAATGCATGGAGACTAGCGATTGTCAGCACCACTTTCAAGTTCACACCAATTGTTAGGCTCCATATAGCGCCCCGTCACAAAATCAGCTTTTACGGGACTTTTCGAGCTATTTTTAATTTGTCTACCCGTTTCTACAAGGATGAGGATAACTCGCGGGACACGCTTTATATCATTATATTTCGAAAGAATAGTTGAAAAAATATTTGGTTCTAGCAAGTTTTTATGTGTTCATATGAAAAAAACAATTATTATCATTCTCGAAAAATAAGATCTAATGGTTCTCGGTTCGTCAAAATCAGAGCTATAACCTTCGACAATCTTAACCAAGATGATAATAAATTAAGAGGGTCGTTAGTGTTGGCCCATCGGCTTTTTATAGAGGAGAAAATAAAGTTGTTTGGTAGGAGGGTAACTGCCCTCGTGAATAAAAGCGACACAGAACAAGTTAGTGGCCCTTTATTAATCAAACCTTTATCGAGGACGTCGAGTGGACATCCTAGAATCGATAAAAGTACTTCCACTGCAGTTTGAAGAGGAAGGCAACTTCACCACGTGATTTCGCTCGACATCTGGAGGAGGAATACGTCCACCTTTACACGATAACAATGATCGGCCTCTGGCATGAGAACTTGAGTGGGTTGCCATTGACTTTTATTTTTTACCTCTTGTATTCTTACTAAAGTTTCTTTCTCCTAAATAGCTCTCCGGAATTCTAATTTCTGAGATTTCTCTCAAATACTACTTTGCCTTCTTATCAAATTATCTCAGATTTTGCTCTTCTTTCATCTATTTTAATATCTCAAAGTCAAGCACCAATAATGGCACAGGCCCAAAAACAAAATTTGTCTGTACTTTGCACCTGACCAGTGTATCCTTATGCATCTCTGAAACCAAATCCGACCTCAGAGTTTCCCCTACGCGTCAGAATTTTACCTTAGCTTAGGGAAAATGTGTAAAATCTATGGTCTTCTGGGTTCTCTAATCGTCTTTTCGTTTAAGTGGCAAGACAATGAAAAAAGACAGTATCTTTATATATTTTAATTTAGTAAGTTACTATTCGTACTCAAAATTACTTTACAGTGCCACAAATTTTCCTGTAGCCTAGGGGAACCCGTTAAAAACTAAAAAAAGCTTCTGACTTTAAAAAGTGTATGGACCTGTGCAACAAAATTTGATGATACACCTACAGTTTTGTCAATAGGAGCCATCAAAATGCCTTTTTTTATTTATCTCGTTTTATAGTTCTTTTGTCTTCCTAATATATACGTAAGGGTTTTGTTTTACGTTTCTTTCCTCTGCGTTTAATATCTCTTTTCAACATTCAGCAAAAATGTGCCATCATATGCTTATCCTATCGACCCTGATAAAGACGCTCGATTTCTTTGTTGTCTTACTGGAAGCGTTCACCCATTTCTTCGTCTTCATCACTAAGATTTTAAGGAAAGTAATCTAGATGTGAGTGAAGAAAGTGCAGTTTTATGTTTCTCAAACAACCTTGTTCACGGTATTTCTAAATTACATTTTCTACTAATTCTCTGTAGTCATTAATTTTGTGGTTCCCTACAAAAATTCTCTACAATATTTTTCAAACTAAGCCAAGCAGCTTTTTCCGTGTCATTTAAATGTTTACGTAATTCACTGTCCTTGGACATTTGCCGAATTTGAGGCCCATCAAAAACTTCTTCCTTTACTTTGGCGTCGGATAAACCTGGAAACTTGCTTCCTAGATATGTAAAACATTCTTCTTTTTTGTCTAGTGGTTTAACAGACTGTTTTATCAAGTCAAGTTTAATATGCAGAGGAGGCAAAGGAATTTTTGTTGGCTGAACCAATGGCTCGTATAATATATGTTTTAAACCAGGTTAAAAAGATCACCTTTCTTGCCATTTTTTGTGTTTGAAGTGATGCTCGCGATCTCTACTATCCCACAAGCACAAAAAGCAGGAGTATTTAGTTAAACCTAATTGTTTCCCTAACTGTATAGTTACAATTTTCATATATCTACAGATCTTCTATTGACGTACCGAATACTTAATCAGACTCAAAACCTTTTTAAGATAAATGTACTTTTCCTTCAGTTTACTGGAGTGGGCTATTGGTACTGATTTGAGCTTAATTTTATTGTAGAGCAACACTGCTTTAAGACTACGCTTGGAAGAGTCAATGAGAAGCCTTAACTTATAATATTTATAAACATTTCGTTTTAGTTAATTCATAAAACCCTTAACATCTAAACAATAGACTAAATCAGTGTCCCCAGAGAAGTGCTTTAAAAAATCCTTTTCTCTGTCTCGGTATACGGTGGATTTAGTACCTTGTGTTACCAATTTTCTTTTTTCAAATCTGAGGCTAACTATTCAGCAGCATCTTTAGACAAACCTAAAATTCTGATAAAGTCATTCAATTCCTTTCGCGCGTAGAGTTCGGGTGGCTTTAGATCTCCCTTAGGAATGAAGTCATCTCCACTGTCTTTATTGTTAGTGTTGTGTATGAAATCGTCACTTTCATATTCCTCACGTGAAAACGTTTTAATTTATGTCTGCTCAAGTGAAAAAAAAAATTTTTCTCGATATCTTCGAGATTTTGAGACTCTTCAATACTATCGATGTATTTATTACATGAGAGACATGGCTTGATGATACTGGGAACATTAGCATAGTCAATATTTTCTGTGGTAGAAGTGTTGTGCCAAAAAATGTTAGTTTCACAAAAAATAGCAATCATTTTTATTCTGAGGTTTACTATATATCGTCGGTGAAATGAATTTCATATTTTTTCTTTCTTCATAGCGACGTAGAAATTATAGAAATTATTGCATATAATCCTAGGTGCCCATTTAGTCTCTCGATTTTCGATTTCACGGTCAAAACACGCTTGATACAGCTCTTTTATTGATTCTGTGATGTTCATACGATTTTTTAGTATTATATTATTCCATACAGGTAAAGGAAAACCCACACGTTAGGGATCCTGTTCCGATCGCGGTGAGTCCGCCGTTCTGAGGGTGATAACCCCCATACCTCCCCAGGCCTCAGTATGAGGGCTTTCCGACTTTGACGAGGCCCATGTCAACTCGTCGGAAACACAACGGCATAATCCTCGCACCCTAACGCCCCCTGCAGAGCAGTGTGTTTTCACTGGCATTGTTACCTCGATAGACTGAAAGACGACTCAGGCCACACATCCCCTTTCGGGGGAGTGGAAATGCTCCAGAATCTTTCGAGGCAGGAGGATTTTTGCGTGCATTATGAAGACATAATATGCGTCTAAATCAGAACTAGATTCAAATACTGAATTTATTTAATATATGTAAGAATGCAAACGCCTACTGCACGGAATGCTATATAGCATACCTGAAGCAACACCAAGAACAAAATACAAAAAATGAAAATAAATCCAAGAATTACATGTTGTTATTTTTTCTATCGTCAGAGCAAAAAAAGCAGGTAATAGTGAAAATTGATTTTCCACCAGTTTTCATTTCTGTTTTTTTTTAAATTGCATGAAGTAAAATAAGAAATCCTAATTTTGTCAGTTGTTTATTTAAAAAAGAAAATTTAATTGTTATTTCAAAAAATGTTCTTGGCGAGATATTTAATTTAACTAATATTATACAAACTTTGACCTATCCTAAATTGCATAACAAATTTCAGCAGTGATATTATTTTTAATTTTTGAGAAAAACCTTTGTGCAGTTTTCGGTCTACAAAATCATGAAATGGTTCCTAGGGTCAAATAAGTTTGTCTATAAAAAAAAATTAATCGACCCGCAAAATTTGTGATACGCATCAAAACACATCAAATTTAACTTATCATAAAAAAGTATATATCGAAAAGAACAGTTTTTAAAATGCCAAATAAATATTGTTTTTCAGAAAAATAATTTTAAAAATAATTATTGTTTACTTCTCCTTCTCACACTTATATTAATTGCGAATAAAACAACCTGAAACATTTTTCTCTGTTTATATTATCAACAATATTAATAGCCGAACGTAGAGTTCAATTCAAGTTCAATTACTTAAAAGTTAAATCGAATTTAAAAGCAACATTATTCATGTGGCACACTGTTTTAATAAATTGTTTGTATTTTTAGGTTGAAATGTGACCTTAAATTTGTTAAATTTTTTTTACGACTAGTTTTAGCATTTTTATTTCGCCCAAATTCACAAATTTGACCCAAAAATTTGTTTTAATTCAAACGCCTCACATCTTGGTTTTAAGAAATTGCAACTGTTATTTGCTGTTCTTAAAAATCGGAATTTAGATTAAAGAGTTATTTTTAAATTACGGTAAATTCTTTTTAGTTTCATGGTACTCGGTAAAAGGAATGGAAATTGAGCATAAAATTAACATTTGCTTTTTATTTTCTTAACCAACTGCTTGGAAAAATAGAATCAGGCGGTCTTTTACAATCTTCCGTACGCTAATTCCATGTCACTAATGTTGCCATTTCTTCCCCTCATAGAAAACTTAAAACAAATTAATTATTTAATTTTTAATTAATTAATTTATGCTGATAATTGATCAGAGCATTTTATTCACAGAAAAGGGTACATAATATCAGTATCATAATATCGGGAGTTTGTTTTGCAATATGAAGTAAAGCCATTATAATGATGAAATTTTATAAGATTATTGAATAAGAAAAAACAAGTGGCTTTTCGTATTTATGCCATCAGTAAAGGATGAAAGTATTTTTTCAATTTCTGATTTCATTGATGAACAGCTCCATTTGTGACAGCCTAGCAATTACCACAGAAGCACCATAAGCCTTCGCCCCAAGGAATTACGATGGAATCGATATCGAACTAATTTCACTTTTCATCAGTTCCATCTGACGAATGGTGATGCGTCACGATTTCAAGCTGAGTGCACTCCCTTATTCAAATGAATTTCAATTTGTGAATATTTTTCTTAGTCGCAGACTTCTTAATACTCTGAAAATTTCGCTTTTTCTTTTGCAGGATAACTCTAGACATGACATTTTTAGGTGTCCCTCCAACCTTCTCTTTGGAACGTTTTCACATATTTTATATTGAATCTCTTAAAATTATATTACCAAATACATTATCTAATTCAAATTTTTTTATTTGATATCACTTGTTTATTTTTTATTTGAACTTGCGTATATCCACATATTTAAAATCGCTGATTACGAAAAGGATAATAAAAATACCGGTATATTGGATTTTCAACGTCGAAAAACCATAGTGGCTGTTTTTCAAATTTTTTTACTATGTTCCAATATATATTGATTTGAAAGCAAAAAATCTTAAACAAGAAAGTTGCAGCCATCAAGAAAATACGTTTTTGATGTTAAACAAACTTCGCCTAAATCCATTATTTTTCAACAAAAATAGGAGCATGTTCCAACAAGTATATAGTGCCAAAACTCTATTAGTTTCGGCGTTGTCTGCTGAAGCACAGCACCACGGGCAGGTTAGAGTTTGATCACACACCTTCTCCTTTTCATCGTCTTGCAGAGGACGGGAAGGCACCCCTGTGCCTGGTAAGAAAAATAATGTTGTCGCGTAGGGATGGGGGGGGGGGGGGGTCACAGAAATAATTTAATGTACACAGACTTCCCCTTTCCAACTTCTCGTGGGGGGAAGGCACCCCTGTGTCTGGTAACAGAAATAATATAGTTCACATCCCTCCCCCTTTCAAACTTTTTGTTACGTCCCACTTAAAGAAATTCTACACTTTGTACCAACATTTTTCCTTTTTTTCCTTAAAAAATAATGATTTTCTAAAGAAAATGTATATCATATGAAAGATTCATGCTTAAAAAATCTGCAACCTTAATTTAAAGCTTCTTGGTACAGTTGCATTATTTAATGAAACAACCGTAAGAACATGACATTTTTATAGTTTTTTGAGCCCTGACCTTAAAATACAAATTTGCTGGTGTTTTTACTATCATTTGCGTAATCAGCGGGACAAAATATATTGACGTACGTAGTTTCGAATTAATCGGTGGTAAGTTCTTTCCAAAATTGTACCCATAATTTTACTCTTCAAAAAATTTCAAAAAGTTCATAACAAAATTACAATTGAGAAGATTTTTAAACATTTTAGGAAAACTTTTAATAAATTTAAAGGATATATAGAAGTTTTGAAAAGATTCGAAAAATAAGGATTCAAGATAATGTAAAAAATTTCTTACAATTCCTGGAGAAAATTTTAAATAATTTTTTATTGGTAAAAAATGATATTGAGGCAATATTAAAAAAGATTTTTAAACATTACAAAAGAATTTGAGATCTGCCAAAAGAGAATCTTGAAGATCTGAAAACTTTTTTTTTTTATTTTGCAGACCATAAAACAATTTTAAGAAAAATTTGAATAATTTTTTCGGATATTTAAAAATGTATCAATAAAATAAAAAACTTTTGAGACAATTTCTTCAATTTGAAGACATTTTTTTTCAATTATTAAAATAATTTTGTTGTTTAAAAGATGTTTGAAATGGTACATAAAATTAAAAATGGTAGAAATGTCATGTTTGTGGTTTCAAATTCAATTGTTTGGTTAAAAAATAATATTTTTTTTTCGACAGTTTAACTATTTTTATGGAAATATTAAATTTTTCCTGCAAATTTATTATTTTTGTGGTAAATTTAAATAATTACTCAAAACGTGAGCAAATTTTTTATATATTAAACCAATTTTATAATGATACATAATTTTAGGTAAAATTTTATCTTTTTGACTGGAAATATAATTATTTTATTATAAATTCACGTTTTTTCAATTATTCTGCTTTAGTTTAGGATTCTTGAACTATTTTTTTGAAAATTTGTATTTTCTGAGTGAATTAAACTATTTGTTATTTAAAATTAAAATCTCTCTAATTCCAAATTAGACTATAGATTTTTTAATTAGGATTTCATATTTTTTGGAAAAAGTCCAACTATTTAGTTAAAATTTAACCGGTAATCTTGTAGGTTACATATTTATTTTTTGGGCTGCTAAATTAATTATTCTATTTATAGCTGAAAATTCATTTTTTTCAGTACTTCTTTATTCATAATGTTTCCCCTTAGGGTTTGCATGACTTCCACTCCTTACAATATTTCCGCTTATATATTAAACAACAAAAAGAAAATTTCAAGTTTAATATTTACAAATATTTACAACTATTTAAATAAAGTCTTATATCTATCTTGTTCCTTAACTCGAGAGAGCAGTCGAAAGCGATAGTGCAAGTGCAAGCGAGATAGAGAGAATGAGAACGCAAACGCATCTTAGTCTACTTATGCTATTACATATCCATTACTTACAATCTTTACATTTCTAATCCAGGCGACTTCCTTTTCCTTACTCTTTCATTTTTTTTGTAATTCAATTTGCCGTTTTTTCACATGCATTCCTTCATTCACCCTCATTTGCTCCCTGCAACTCCTTCATTCATTCTTCTCCTAATCCATCCTCCCCTAGAATCTTAACCACATTCTCTTGACAGCTTCCTTTATCCTCCATTCCTCTTCTACATCCTTCCCATACGTGCTCCTCTGTTTGCTCCTCCCATTCACATATTCTAAACTTTCTGTTCTCTTCCTTTTGCCAATACCTCCGCTCTCTCACCTCGCATCCCAATCTAAATCTTGCTATTCTGGTCCACCTTCTCTCTTCCCATCTCTTCTCTAAATACTTTGGTAAACCTTACTTTTTTATAATCTTATACCATTTATTTATATTTTGATTCCTCAATCATCCCCCATCTGTCTTCCCATCTCGTTAATTCTACCGCCCTCCTTCTCCTCCTTTATACCACCTTCAAACACTTTCTCGCCAGCTCCTCTCCCTTTCCCTCCCTCAGCTTGGTGTCAAATTTCCATTCTTCCGTTCCCGCCCTAATACTTAATTTATCTCTTTGCGCTACTTCTCTTACCATATATTCTGGCGTCCTCCAATCTACCCCTAATGTCCACCTTATATTATACTTAACTTATACATACAAAAAACTGGCGATTGAAGCATCTCCAACAGTGAAGAGCTAAATCGAAAGCTAATGAAAATCAAATATAAAAAAACCACACGCATGAGTAGCACACGATAGATGACGAGTTTCTCTAAAATTAAATGAAGTATTAAAAAATAGTTCCCCCTACCACTTTGAGGTACCCCTAACTGTATACTTACCTTTGCCTAATGTTTCAACCGGCACTGAGAATAACATTTTTGGAAAGACGTAGATTCAAAAGTCTGTTTAGTTTGCTGGTATTCCGGATGCTCTTTCGTCTTGGAAGCTCCTTTCATGCATTCCTGCCTTCTGTTATCTTTATACAGGACAAAAGAGGAAAGAGGCTATGGTAGTGACAGTCACTGAAACTAAAACTAACTGTAACGTCGTAGCTGTATAACTAAATTACACAGTACCACTTGTATAAATTATCTCGAATCTCAAGAAGTAAATACCCAGAGAGCAAAGCGCTAGTTGACTTGCTAATGCTATTTACTACTCTACAGTGACGTACTCTGCATTCTCTGGGGAATTCTCTTCGATCACTGATCATATTGTCCTAATTACTGTCATAATGTTAACAAAATTATCCTATTAGTGTCAGCTGAAATTTTCGCAACAAACAAGTATCTTTCGTTTAAAAAAAAGAAGATTTTTAGAGAACAAATTTAATCACTTCATGATTTTGAATTTTTCATCGCTAAACGAGAGAAAAATGCTCCAGAAACATAAAAAATAGTGTTTTTTTGAACAAAATTTGAAGCATGCAAACTTTATTTAATAAGCTTTATTTGAAATAAAATTTTTCTTTATCACTCATTACCAAACACAAATTGTCTGCAAATTTATGTCATCAAATTTTTTGAAATTATTTTCTTAATGACTGAAATCATTGAAATATAATTTTGTAAAGAAAAATGTAATGTTGAGAAAAATGTATGTGTTGAGTAAAATATATTTATTTTCAATAATCTGAAAAGATTGCGTTCTATAGATTCTTTTCACCGAAAAAGTAGGCTACCATTTATTAAATCTCTTTGCTGTAAAGAAATGGATCAGCGGTGATAACTAAATTTTGTTTGGAGAATTTTGAAGCTGGACCGCAGAGTTTCAGGGATCGGAGCATCAGAATCGAAACACGTGCGATTTGAAATGTTCTGCTTTATTTGAAATGATTACGATCTATTAACAGAAAATACTTGTCATTTGAGACTAAATATAAAAATAATTTAAAAATTTTTTGAATTATTTTTTTCTGAAAAAAGATCTACTTTCTTCGCTCGCCTGGGAATAGAACCACAGAGCTTCCGATTGCCGGTATGATGCTTTTCCGTTAAGCTCTTAGAGAGATATAAATAAGAGCCTTATTTAAAAAATACACGCTATCACAATACAAGTATTATATTTATGATACGAGTATTAAATAACAGAAAGTATTTGCGACATTTGCGACTAGATAAAAAAAAAAATTAAAAAGCATTTCTAATAAATTTTCTTTTGAAAAAATATCGCCGTTATGCCATTAGAGAAATCGAAAGTATCTTTTTTCAGATATATACATCATCTCAAGGCAATTGCTAAATTTATAATACGAGTATCAAATAACAGAAAATACTTAAAAAAAATTTAGAATAGATGGAAACTAAATTTAAAAAGAATCTTTTAATAGTTAAAAAAATCTAATCTCTTCGCTCCACTGAGAATAGAACCACAGAATTTTCGATTTCTAGACGGATGCTTTTCCGCTTAGCTATTAGAGAGGTCGATAGAAGAATCTTGTTTTCAGAAACACAGGCTCTCGCAATCCAAGTTTAACATTTATGATACGACTATCAAATAGTAGAAAATACCGGTAAAAACTATCACAGGCCTCCCATCCAGCCCTCTAACCCTGCTGTCGGGAGGCCCATTGTTTCGGTTGAGTCGAGCGCTATCGGTACAGTCTTCTTCAACAAGAAACAATGTTTGCACTGCAAACTTATAAAAATTTATATAAAATTCTGTTCTATAATTAGCCGCTGTCATTATTGCAGCTGTTATAAATAATTAATAATAATAATGAAAATAATAAAATACTTTTCAGTTTAGTAGTTTATTATGCCGGTTATTCCTAGCCTTGTAGCATTGTAGTGCAAACCTTGCATCTTGTTGAAGAAGACTGTACCGCCAACGCACGACTCGGCCGAAAAAATGGGCGCCCGACGACAGGGTAAGGCGCTAGATGGGAACCCTGTGATAGCTTTTACCCGAAAATACTTAAGTCAACTTAGATCTGCGATTGTCGAATTTTGAATATATGTGACGTGGAACGAAGAAACCAGGTATAGGACCGAAAAATCGATTTTTTGGTTTTTAATGATTTAGAAGGGTAAAAGCTATCACAGGTATCCGATCCAGCCCCATAACCCTGCTGTCGGGGGCCCACTGTTTCGGCCGAGTCGAGCGCTGGCGGTACAGTCTTCTTCAACAAGACGCAAGGTTTGCACTGCGAACCCTCCGTATGACTACAGGGCAACGTATTAAGGGAGCCCAGCATCGTTTTAGAGTGAATGTTGAACAGTTTGGTTAAAAATTTATCACTTGTGACAACTGAAAAAAATTTTTATTATAAATTGATTTTGATTTTTTTTAATTCCTTTTTTCCTGTTGATACTTTCATGATTTGTAATTCAAAGTATTCTTTTTTTTTAATAATAATTTATTGCATGGATTCAAACAATAAATTATTCCTTTCTCATTGGGGATGTGAATTCCTAATGGCTTATAAAATACTAAGTTATTCATATTCAGGGGACACTTTTTGGACCATTTGAACCAAATTTATCTCGAGGATCTATTAGAGCATACAGTAATATTAGTGGCGAATGGTTTATAGCGGCGACTAGGCTAACAGAGTATGGGCTAATCACTTAGCTCCATTTCAAACATTCCGTTTTGTAATTAACCGCTTTCGTTATTGTTGTTGCTATAAATAACTAATAATAATAATCAAAATAATAAAATACCTTTCAAAAAAGTAGTTTATTAGGCCGGTTATTCCTAGCTCTTTGTAGAAATCCGGCAAACTTTTCAGAAATGCCATTTTTAAACTTCAATAAGACGACAGACAGACTTGACTGACGATGCTTGGATTACTAATCTTTTAAACTGAATTACCTACCTGTGAAGACCGATATAGTTTATGGGGTAGGGGGTGGGGGGTAATACGGAATTAGAACGTTTTAAAAATATTTCTTGTAGTAGTATTGTGTAGTCCTGAATTGTCTTTCCTTTCTTCTTCTTTTCCTAGTGTCTCTCTTTCTCGATCCTAATGTATCGCAAACCTTGCGTCTTGTTGAAGAAGACTGTACCGCCTGTGATCGACTCGGCCGAAACAATGGACCCCCCGAAGGCAGGGTTAAGGGTCTGAATGGGAAACCTTTGATAGCGTTTACCCATTCAGAATAATGAAGATTTCCCCTGTCGAATGAAAAATTCCTATTGCTCCACGATCAAAATTGAATTTTCTGTAGCTTAAAGTTGGCAGGTGATGTTTTTCGCATCGCACGCGCCTCTTGCATTCACACTCTCAAGAGTGTCTATGTGATGCCCTGAAACTGTAAAGCGTATGCCTCGGTCGATCACCAGTCGATACGCGCGATTCAGTTGAATTGTTCATTATTAAAAGTTACCATTTAAAGTTAGCTCAAGTATTTCCTTCCGGCAAAATGTCCTCAATTTAAATCTTTATTCCTAACATATTTAAGTGGAGTTTAATTTTTTCTTTGCTCTTTCCTTTTTGTCAGAAGATGAAATTGAAGTTTAGAAAAATATTTTGGAAGGGAATACACGAAGCGAAGTTAAATTACTCGATTGGAAATTCACAAGTAGCATAAAGATGTTGCGTTTGAAGATGTGCAATTTTTAAAACTTTTGTCCTCAATATTTTCATTAACTATAAAACTCCTCTGAAAAATCAAGTGCAAAATGACAAAGATTAAGCGAAAGTAAAACGAAAATTATTGCATGAAAGTTCATTTTAACCGAACAGACACCTCTGGCGAATAAAACGGAATCCACTTTTAAAGGGAGCGCACATCGGTATAAAAATGATTAGCTATTAAAATGAGTTATCAAGTTTTATTTCTTTGGTGAGTTTTATTGGTCCTAAACTGGGTGATGTTTAATCTGCTTTTGGCACTGGATAAGAGAAGAGCAGACACTCGTCGCGCTTCCCTGCCCATTTAAATGACTCGAGTATAAATATGCAACGAGAAGGATTTTATGCACCTTGCTCGAGTAACTCTGCTGGTTTCTACCCAATTTTCGCAATTGATTCGAGACGATCTCAACGTAGACGCAGAGCAAGTCACGCTCAAAGCAAACCGGAAAAAGAGCTCTTTTCGCTCTTACGTATCTCTCGAAATCGAAACTCGTCTAACATCAATTTGCACTCGGTAAATTCGTCCTATTACGTGTTACCTACTTAGAAGGATGTGTTTTTCTCTCTCAAAGTACTCTTCGTGAAGAGTAATTTAGATACAAATACAGAGTACTTAGTTCAGAGCGGAAAAGTAAATTGGAGTGAGCTGTATTTCATGTTAAATTGCATTTCACAAAAAGTTTCAGGAAGTCTTAATAGAACATGGTACAGAAATTATTTACAGGGAGTTATGCAAATATAGTATTCGAGATTTTCATAAACACCGAGTGGTAACAAGCGTTACTTTAAGTCTGTAATTTTTTACTATATAAAGAGATTAAACAAAATCCTAAAGTCATTAATGGAAAATTAGGTAACAAAAATTGGTCTCATATCCTACTATGACGTTAATTTAATTGTTTACATCTTCCTCACTCATCACATTTCCTTCCATTATGTCTCCTACATTCTTCTTTCTTTCGCTACCCAAAAACATGAAAAAAAAAGAAAAAGAAAAAAAAATTGAAGAAATTAAAAAATATTATCCACCTGAGAACCTGATAAGGGGCCGTCAACAGACCACGTGGACAATCTTTATTTGAATTATTTTGTAGAGAAAAAGTGATGAAAAATTGTCTACGTGGTAAGTGGACAGCCGTTAACTGTGTGTTAGGTTTATTTGAATGCAACCCTGCATATTTAAAATCCATAGTTCTTGATTAAATATTATTATTGAATTAAAATTCAGCAAACAACCCTAATATGCAGACCCTATATGCAGCGGCCTTTCTTCTGCATTAGTAAACGTGAGGACGCATTAATATTGCTTCTGTGCCACTTGCATGTATCAGGTGAAGTGAGAGTGTTTCGTAGCAAACATTGTCATGGGATTATGTATGAAAGCGGCTTATTCTGTACCATCAGCTACTCAAAAGTGGAATGGCCGCAAGATAATGTGTGCATTAGGGTGGTCCAAAAGAAGATATTCGAGCTACAGGGCATGACAACCCGCCCCTCCTCCACAGTTTCCATTTCCGGAGAAAGAAAGTCTGCAAGTTTTATTTTTTCGAAATACGTATCACCGGGCACTTCAAAATCTTATTTGATTAACATGGGAAAATTTTGAATTTTCGAAACATTGAACTAAAGTTCCAGGGTTTCATCGAAACTATACTAATAACTAATGGACTAATGGTAATAAATAATAAACTAATGATAATAACTAAGGAACAATTTAAATATTCATCATGACTCTTTCAACAATTTTTCATTGTTTCAATACATGTAAATTATTTAAACAATTATTTATTCACAAAAAATTTGGAAAGATACTCGTATTATCTGTTTGAAATGTAATTGTTTGTTTTTGTTTGGGGTAGTAAATTTTCCTTTAAAAAATTATGTTATTATTTAATTAATTATTTATTGTATATTATCAAAATTTCTAACAATTATGCTAGAGATATCAACTTTCTTTTTAAATTATTGTCCAATATTACGTTTCGTTAAATAACTACATAATTTTGATACATTTATTTTAATGTTTATTAAATTTCTATTTGTTTAAACAATCTTTATTTGCTCAATCAGTTTTTTCGACAGCTAAAAAAATGAAATAAGAAAGAACATATACAATTATGTTTCTGACTGTATAGTGCATAGAAAGAATACATTTACCACATTTTAATTATTTAAACAAATATAATTTGTTTATATAATTACTTTTTCAAAGATACTTTTAAAATTGTTATTAACTGTATGTCTTCTATTTTATTTTATTTTTTTAGCTATCAAAAAAAAACTGCTTGAGCAAATTAAAATTGTTAAAAAATATATAAACTGGTTAAACGTTAGAAGAAATGTATCGAAATGATGTAATTATTCAACAAAAAGTACCGTAGGATACCAATTTAAAAAAAAAGTGCACATTTTAGGCTCAATTTTTAGAAATTTAAAAAATGAACAATAACTAATTGATTAAATAATAATATAATGTTTTTAGAAAAAAATACTACTTCAAGTAATGACAAAATATTGCATTTCAATCAGAAAATATGATTATTTTTTACATTTCTGGAGAATAAAAAACTGTTTCAATAATGTAAATTTGTTTAAACAATTTAAAATTGTTTAAAAAGTCATAGTAAATATTTATATTTTCCATTATTAATTATTTATATGAGAAAGACGATAGCATTGCCAGAAAGTAACAATAATAAATAAAAATGTAGTTTTTTATTTTTGGGTCATGTATGAGGCGCTGCGGGGATGGTTAGAAATGAAATTTTTTTGTACGGTTTTATATCGTAGAAACTCCTCTTAACTCCCTAAAAAACTTGATACGTTTCTATGAAACCCTGGAACATGAGTTAAATTTTTCGAAAAATCAAATTTCCCTACGTGAATTAAATGGGATTTTTAAGTGCCCGGTGGCGCGTGTTAGTAGTCGAATTTCGAATAAATGAAAATTAAGGATTTTCTGTCTCCGGAAATGGAAACTTTTGAAATCTTGCTCTCTAGAGTGATAATTAATTTTGCAATGCATTTTTGGACTGGCAGAAAATCGGTGATTTAATAGAAATGCAACGTCAAATCCACAAAATGCCCGAGGCAAGAAGTTTAGTTGCAGAAAAAATCGTAAAATAGGTCTTGAATTTTTAGTGTATAGGTCCATCAGGCTTTTAATCCGCAAAGAAATTTAATTACCATTTTACCGTAAATTTATACCCCGGAATAGAAACTATTCGTTGAGATTGACATTATATTAAATAATAGTTTAACTGGCGCGGAACAGATATTTACTAAATAAGTCAAATCTGGATTTAGTGATCCTCCATTTTATGTTTTCTAGAATTGACGCCGCGCAGTGGGGATAGTTGAGTCATGCTCAGTTCCGAAATTGACATTAAATCCCGGTCTGAATGGAAATGTAAGAGGCTTTATAAACTAGAAATTATTTTTTTTAACTTGCATAGATTCCTATGAAGGTCCATATAAAAATGTCTTTCTGTGTGTACGTCTGTATGTATATCTGCCTGAATAACATTGAAAATCATCCAAAAATCAAAATTTAACAACACCTTTATGTCCTTTATGACGATGATAGACAAAAGAAAAAGACAACTTTCCACAAGCGACGAAAAAAAACTTTTGACCTTTAAAAACACTTTTTATGTCGTAGAATATGCTATTTCATGTGGAATGTCACGAGATACTGCCAAGAAAGGTAGAGCATGAAGGCGTGTAAAAAAATCAAGTTTGCATGGTTGATATGTACATATAT
>JAAAKG020083315.1:0-16697 GCA_010014905.2 Druon quercuslanigerum | reverse complement strand
AAATTGAAGAAGAAAAAAAAGGTCTGGCGCCGCAACGTTGATATAGTTAAAAAAACACTCAAACCCGCATACTTCCGAGGGATCATCTTACTCACGTTCCCCATTTTTAAAATTTTTGCCCCCCCCCCCCCCCCAGTAACTCAGCCTTTAGATAAAACTCGATTTTACGTTTATACTGATTTTTTATGTGTGTTTATAGCGAGTCTAGTTGTAGTTAAAAAAGCAGTTACAATAGAATAGTTAAATTTGCAATTAAAAAAAAAAATTTAATGGTAAGACGAATTTTCTACCAAATAGTGAATTTGTTTTGTGCTAAATTATTGAACATTCAAGACAAAACAACGAACTTTGTTTACAGAACAGTTAAATTATCAAATTAAAAATATGAAATTTTGATAAAAAAGTTAATTTTATACCAAAACAGATGAATTTTCAACTAAACTAGATTAATTTTTTTTTAATTTAAGAAAATTGTTCAATTTTACAAAAAGTCGATTTCCTACTTTGAAAAGAACCATTTTCGACCATAAATGGGATAGGTAAAAGTTCAATTACCGAAGTCATTTTTCAACAAAAAAGGAATTTTCAACAAAACAGTTCAATTTCCAACCAAAGAGATGAATTTTTAACTAAAGTTTTGAATCGCCAAAAAGATTAATAACACGAATTTTTATCAGATTCCAAAATTCTTAACAAAAAAGTTAGATTTTCATTTAAAAATATAAGTTTGTAGATAGAAAGGTTAATTTTCGACCAAAAACATTTATCATCTGGAAACGTACTAAAATCGTTTCCATATGTACTTCAAGGTCAAACTTTTTCTTTATGACGTCTAAGATGTGAGAAAACGATAGCTCGTATACCTGCATAGTGACAATGCCATTATATATTGTTTACCTTGTCTAAACGACCTTGAAATTGAAAAATTCGACTTTTTCCTTATTATTCATGTACATCAATTTTCTGATCTTTATGATCATTTCTAGCGAGGGGCCATTCACTCTGAAATCAGATAAATCTTTTCCGACGATTGCATTTGATTTCATATAAGTTGATTTCGGATTTTATACGATTTTTTCTTTCTTGTGAGCAAAATATGATTTCAATAGCCACATGTCACTAATTTCAATGGACATTGACTGCTGTCGACACCCATCTAGACCTGTAGACTCGCACTGACTGCTCTCGACTCCGTCTGACTTCATCTGATTTCACGCGGACACATAATTATTTCTCACTAATACGTGTTGATTTTTAAAGGGTATAAGACGATAAGTATATTACGTATTTGCCAAAAATTTTGTTTGCTAATGTTATGGGTATTTAAATTTAAAAAAATAATAAAACGCAGATTATCAAAAAATAATCCCAATTTTTGTTAAAAGTGTGATATTTTTTATTATAGTATAGTTATTTATATTTTTCTCTCTGATTCTGATATAATTTCTCATCCAATTTCGAAGTTTATTGGTAAATTTTGAAGAAATTGTTGATGTAAGTTGTTGGCTTTAGGGTCCGGTGAATTGAAACTAATTAAGTTGTTTCAAACGTTTCGGCACACAATGGTGGCCCTCATCAGTGAGTTTTATTAAATCTTATAAGAATTTGTGCCAATTATTTGGCATAATACCGCGTTTTGGTAAAGAATCGATAAGATTTGAACACAATTTTTTTAACTTTGTAGGATTTTTAGATAGTTTTAGAAAAATGTTTAATAATTTTCATAAATATTTAGAAGTTTTGTAAAAAATGACAGATTAAGGTTGATTTTGACTTTAGAACACATTTGAAAGGGATGTATCGCTTTTCCTCACACGAAAAAATGAAATTTCGTTGTGGCGGTGAAGTGAAATATGTTTCAGTATACCATAGTAAGTATCCGTAAAGTTAAGCTATGGTGGGCAAGTTTTTGTTTTAATGCAACTCGTTACCGTTACAAGTTAAAAAAATGTAAATAATTACTTGACACAGTTACCGAATAAGTAACCTTCCGTTCCCTTGAAACTTATTTTTTATGCAGAAACGGAATTTCAGCATTTATTTTGGAAATAGTATCTAATGTATTAATTATAGTATTTAAAAATTAATATAAGACATAAATAAAGAAAACCCAAACGAACAAGTAGAATAGGCTTCTTTGAAGTTTTTAATAACTTTTGAAAGCAGCTGTTGCTCGGAGATACTTGCTCAGTAAGTTCGAAACAATTAAACTTGAAATAACTTAAAAAGTAACTGGATATATGTTACAAGCTGCAAAAAATTAGAACTAAGTTGCGTTAGAAGTTACCTATTTTAAAAAGTAAATAACGCACAGCAAAAGTTACTGCACCTGTAACTTTCTGAGAAACTTCGTCACTTGTAACAATAACGTTACTCCGCAAAACTGTTAAGTTAGCCTTGCCCTTTTTAAAGCGGGTAATTCGATTAGCTCTAAATTTTTCTTTATTTTGTCCCTTTTTTCTTTCTGGAAGCATTTTGAAGAAAAAATATCTTTACATTTTCAGTATTGCGAGAGTCAAAAACTACAAATTCAACAACGCATCCCCCTCCCTTGCATCCCATCACAAATATTGGTATCTTAGGTAAAGGAGGAAGACAAGAACTCTTGAGTGACAGCATAAAAATATCTGAGAACCCTGACTCTGCCGTTATAACACCCATTCCAAGTAAAAAAGAAGATATCAATCCACCGGAGAAGCGGAAGAAAACTATCAGCAACATACTTCGTGGTTCGGGCGAAAAGAGAATGAAGAAGCAGAGCTTCCCGAAATCGGCTCAAGAAGTGGACATAAGTTATTCTATAAGCAGTCCAGACTCCGAACAAGACAAGGACAAAAAAATTCAGAACGACGATGATATAACTTTAATCAAAGTCGTTCCCAGCGAAGATAAATCTGCAAAGTTAAAATCAGCTTCGGATGATGATGTCAAAGTGGAAATAATTAAAACATCGAATAGCGACAACGCAGATAATAATTCATCGGACAATAAAATTGAAAC
The DNA here is from genome assembly GCA_010014905.2 of Druon quercuslanigerum. Taxonomy (NCBI): domain Eukaryota; kingdom Metazoa; phylum Arthropoda; class Insecta; order Hymenoptera; family Cynipidae; genus Druon; species Druon quercuslanigerum. The sequence goes on along the minus strand of JAAAKG020083315.1, from coordinate 13,697 downwards.
GAAAGTTATCAACCAAGAAGAGTCTAAAGATAGTACAAACTCTTCCAATCAGGCTGCTGATCATAACTTTGATGCTACGAAGGCATTGCATTGGAAAGACGGGGTTGGATCTTTGCCTGGAAGTAGTTTAAAGGTAATGTATAATATGTACTCTTTCAAGTTGTAATAATGTCTTAGAGAGTTTAATCTTCTCTTTGTGTTAAAATGTTTCTTATATGATAGTACCGTAGCTTTTTTTACAGTCTGCTTTAAATCACAATGTTCGTATTTCACAGTTTTGTGTGAATGAATTTGGCCTCATGGAAGTGGTAGATGAAGACGAGAATAACAAACAGGACAAAGAGAATGGTACAGGTGATAAGGAGAATGTATGCCTGAGTCAAAATTCTTCAAAAGGGAGTTCTGTTAGCGTTATTGTTGAAAAAAAGAGTAAGCCATCCTAATCTAGTCGTTTTTTATTAGAAAATTTGCTGATAGCTAAATAACAATTTGTTACAGATGAAGATAGGAAAAATCGCTCTTTACCTGCTGACACTTTTTACTGTTGCGAAAGTTGTGGCTGTCATGGCTTGGCAGCAGAGTTTGAAAGTCCTATCTCATGTAGTCCCTCCTGCACGGAAGTAATAGAAGCTAAGAAACAAATGCTGATACGTAAAGATAAAGACTTGAAGTTAGTGTTTTCTATAATAAGATTTCCTTTTATTAATTTGTATGTTGCAATTATTATACTTATAATATTCCCTTTTTTCTTAGGGAGATGCGCGCGAAACGAAAACGTAAAAAAATGCTACATGAGCAGAATAAAACGAAAGATGTGGATGAGAAATCAAATGACAAGTCGCAGGATAAAATCAAATATGAGACAGATGAGGATTCGAAAGATACTGTTTCTGCAATCGATGATGAAAGCCAGGGAGAGATTTCTGAGTCGAAGGTATGAATTTTAAAGACTGTAATTTAATTACGGGGGAGTGGGGGGTATAGCAAAGAGATTAAATAAATTAAATGGAATCAATTATGGTTATAAATTTTACAATACGAGCTGTTGATTACTCTTGAATATGGGTGTACAGTGCAACCCCTCTTGAAACCTTTGAGTTCTTTAGAAATATTTGCAATCTTATAAAGTCATTTAAAATCTTTGAAATCTGGAAAATCGTTGTAAAATCACTTTAATCTTTGTGAAATCTTAATTTTTTTAAATCTTCTAAAATAATAATAAATCTTTGTTGAGTACGTAACAAGAAAGGTATGGTTACAAGAAAGGTACATTAGGGTGGTACAAAAATATTTTTCTCGAACTTTCATGCATATCGCTCGGAAATTTGATAAAATAAAAAAAAATCCATTTTTTGTAATGAAAAAAATACATTTAGAGCTGGCTCAAGTCCCATAAAGTTAAACACGTATTTGCTATGAAAAAAAGTTTTTTAAATTTTGACTCAGAATCTTCAATATTATCTGAACAGAGTTAATATTCAGAATTTCTAGAATACGCATAAGGCATGGAATACGAATAAATTAATACTTTTTAAACATCACACCAATTATGATTTTTTTGCAATTTGTTGATGGAAAATTATTTCTAATACATAAAAAACTACTTTATACTGATAAGTGGATGTTTATATGAATTGTTCGAACAATTTATTAAAGTTTTTAGCAATTTTCTCTTAGAATATAGAGAGAAAGTCTCGGACTTTAAAAAAAAAATCCACTTCTAGTCCAATTTGTAATTAGATTAAGGTAATAATTAATGTTAACCAAAAAAATGGTTTTAACAATTGATTATTACTTTTAATAATATTATCTGATTAAATTAAATCACCCTTCGACGACTTCCATACCATTAAAAAGTTTTATTAAATTAGTCTTCGGATAAAGAGCTTTTGGTTACGTTTCGAGACCAGTCTATTCTCATCATCAGACCTTGCCTAAAATTAGAAATTAGGAAGAAAAAAATCAATTCTTTAATAGATTACAGATTAAGAAAGTCCATTGTCAGTGCTCATATTTATTTTTAGATTTTTAAAGAGATTTTTATTAATTATGTAACGAATGTGCAGTAAAAAATTAACTGCTGTCCGTCATTATGAGAAATTAAAAAATGTATGGCGATCTTCTTTTTCATCTTGCTCTATGAGCACTATGCTCTATGAGCAATTAAATAAAACTTTTCAATTGTCTCGAAGTTGTCGAAGTATGATTTAATTTTCGCATTTGTTGGTTTCTCCGAGACGTTAAAGAAAAGAAGACAACGTTCAATCTCTCATAGTCTTTACATGCAATATTCTCTAAGAATAATGCTATAAAATAGCAGTTTTTTCAAAAATGTTCCACTTTTTGTCCAATTTTCCATTGAATTGAGTTGTTTAAATAATGTTTAAAATAATGTTTAAACCAATGTATTATTATTGTTGATAATATTCCATTGGAATAATACAAAAAAGTAGGGCTTTTTTCTTAAATTTAAAAATATTTATCCACTTTTCACATAGGGTGAGTTATTAATTAATTCAATTTATCGAAAATAATTATGTATACCTCACTAATTCAAAAGTCGAGAAAAAGTTTAAAATTGTAGAAAAGGCCGCAACTATCTGCCATTAATATGGATGAAGATAGTTATTAACAATAATAATAAATTGTTTAAACATTTATTGTTGTTAACTTAATTATTTCTTGACTCTTTTTGAGAAGTGGAGAAAAATTCGAAAATTCAGAAAAAAAGGCGCAACTGTCCAGTTTTAATATAGAAGAGAATAGCTTTAAACAGTAGTAAATTATTTAGCTATTATTTTTGCTATAATAAATTAAATATTGACTCTGTCCAGGTGAAAAGTGGGCAAGTTGAAAATTTTAGAAAAAATCGCAATTACTAGCATTACTCAAAGATAATATTAATAATAATAATAATAATAATAATAATAATAATAATAATTAAATAATATGTTTGTTAATATTAATCTCACTCTAATTGAAAATTGCACAAAAAGTGGGTTTTTTTTTAGAAAACGCGACTTTATATCTCTTTTATAAGAGAAAATGGCTAAGAACAATAATAAATGGTTTAAACGGTTTATGTAAAAATCTAATTATCAGTATAAAGTAGTGTTTTATGCATTAGAAATAATTTGCATTCAAAACTGCCAGAAAATTATAATTAGCTCCAAAAATTGGCAAACCCCATTTTTTCACTTATGGGGTTTTCTAGGACCTTATAAAACAGACTTATGGGGGTGATTTTTAAAAAGTATTATTTTATTCGTATTCTATGGCTAATTATGAGGAGAAATCTTGAATTTCAACTCTATTCAAATAATATTGTCGATTCTGAATCAAATTTACAAAAACGTATTTTTTCCATGGGAAATGCGTGTTGAACTTCATGAGGCTAGCGCCACCTATAAATGTCCGTTGTTTTTTAAAATAAAAAAAAAATGCTTTTTTTGTGAATTGGAACAAAATTCCGGGCGATTTGCATGAAAATTCGAAGAAACGAATTTTACAATGCATTTTTGGACCTCCCTAATGTACATAGCAGGCAAGAGATACAGTAAGAATCCTAAGGGCGAGAAACAGCCGAAAGATACTTTGAAGTCCTTGTGAATCTTCAGAAATGTGTGAAAATTTTCAATCTTTTCTTGTGAAATTATTGATTCTTTTAAAATCTGAAAAATATTTGAAATCTGTAAAATGATTAAAATGATTAAAATCTTTGAATCCTGTACATTTTTTGTTAAATCTTTGAAATATTAAATCTTCGTGAAAGCATTGAAAAATTTGCGATATATTTGAAATCTCCTAAAATAATAATTATAATAAACATTCATTGAGTTCTCGACAAGAAGGATATGTGCATAGCTGACAGAAGTATAGTTTAGCCTAAAGGACAAAGTAGATATTAAAGATGCTTATAAATCTGTTAAATCTTTCAAAATCTTTGATATCTTTTAAATCTTTGTCAAATTTTTCAAATATGTGAATATTTAAAGAAATGTTTGTAAAATCATTGCAATTTTTAAAAATATTTATGCAATCTTTGGACAAACATCTGAATTTTTTTCCAATCTTTGTGAAATCCTTGAAATCTTTGTGAAATTAATTAAATCTTTGGAAAACAATCTGACTATTTTTTGAAATGTTGTAAAATCTTTGAAAGCCTTGTGAAATCAATGACATTTTTACCATTTTCCAAAATCGTTGAAGTGTTTATGAAATTGCTTGAAACTTTTGTGAAATCATTAAAATGTTTCGAAATATTTGGAAAATCATTATAAATTTTGGTAAAATCAATTAAATCTTTTTAAAAAATTTGTTTAACCTTTGTCACTTTTGTGAAATCTTTTGAAATCATAAAAACCTTGAATCTTTTGAAAGTTTTTAAAGTTTTGAGAGGTATTCTTGTGGAAGGTATATTTTTCACTGTATCGTTTTTGTGTAGTATCCATGGCAGACTGGCAAGTTAGGGTTTTCCTGGGCAAAGTACCTCGAGCACACGAAAGCTAAAGCTGCGCCCGTTAAATTATTCAAGGATCCTTTTCCTTATACTAAAAATCAATTCAAAGTAGGCATGAAACTGGAAGGAATAGATCCCGAACATCCCTCACGTTACTGCGTCCTGAGTGTCGTAGAAGTAGTTGGTGTGTATTTCTTCAAATTGATTTTTCTCTCTTTTTCGATAAAATTTTTCATTTATAACTTAAAACTTTAAATCTAAGCTAACAAATTCTAAAACTTTGCATGTTTATTCACTCAGGTTATCGGATAAGGCTTCACTTCGATGGATACGCAGAGAACTACGATTTTTGGGTAAATGCTGACAGTATGGATATATTTCCTGTAGGCTGGGCGGAGAAAAACAAACATCGATTAGATCCGCCGAAAGGCTACGTCGCCAACAATTTCAACTGGAATGCATACCTCAAAACTTGTAAAGCAAATGCCGCGCCAAAAAATATCTTCTCAAACAAAAATGTTAGTATGCACTTTTAAATGTTTGTTCTTGTAGACGAAGAGACATTTCGGGAGATTAATTTACGACACTGCTCCTTGCTCTCAGGTCTCGAGCTATATGCTCTTAGATCATAGAGTCCGAGACTTTTAAGCACATAAAAGTTGTGGCTCTAAAATCACGCTCTTCCGTGAATTAATCGATTGGAAGTGTTCTGTGTGTGTGTGTTTTTTTTTTGGGGGGGGGGGGAGATAAAATTGTTCTATAATTATTTATTCCTGTTATCAGTCCCTTTTTCCAACCGGCTTCCGAGTGGGAATGAAACTTGAGGCTGTAGATAGGAAACACTCGTCACTTGTCTGTGTCGCTAGCATAGCAGGGCTCATGGACTCGAGGATCCTCGTTCATTTCGATTCGTGGGACGAAGTTTACGATTATTGGGCTGATGCCAGCTCACCTTACATTCACCCTGTAGGGTGGTGTCATCACAATGGACACAGTCTAACACCTCCAAATAGTGAGTATTATTTAGATAATAGTTTATTTCTTTTAACAGATCAGGATGACTTACTTGTCTAGAAAACCTGTCGGGGAACTCTGTTAAGGGACTCTGTCAAAGCATAATTTTTCAAATTAAAATAAGTAAAAAAGCACGAAGCAGGGAGGGGAGTGTTAAAAATTCCTGAAATATGTTACGTATTTCGTGAATGGCCCCTGATTTATTCCATTTCAGTCGTTATTTTTGGTTAAAATTATATACGCTTACTATAGAATAATTCTTACGGGGGTTCTAACATTTTAAAAGAATCCTTACGTAATCAGGATGCCCATCCACCCGGGAGTACCGGAAGAAAACCGGGAGAAAAATACTACACCGGGAGATTTCTCCCATTTTATAATTCGCGCATGTTTTAATTGTTGAAAATTTCCAATTAGAATGTTAATAATTTCCAAAAAGTTTAGAATAATTAAACTTTAAGGGTTCACAATATTTTTCGTATTTTATAATTATGCAATTTTGGACTCTGAAAATGACAGTGATCTTTTATTTGAAAAAAATCACATCTTCGATTTAAAAAATCTATTCAGACGTTTTAAATGTGATTTGAAACTACATTATATGATACATATTCTTAATATATTTATCGTCTTAAAATTTTTTATAATTTCAATTTTATAATTCAAGTTTTGAATGAGCAATTCTGAAACAGTTTAATCAATTAATGCGCAAATGCACATTTTTGTGCACACATTTTCAAGTACACAATTCTCTTGGAAAACAAAGTTATTTTTGACCAAAATACTATATAGGGGGGTTTCGAGATTGGTCTTTCAGAATCTTTTTTTAAATAAATTTTTGTGATTCTTCCTGCATTTTAATGAGCACATTACCGCCAGAAATCGCGGTCCGAATGTTCAACGTTTTCAAAACCCTGGTTTTGGACTTTTTCCCCCTTCATGATTTTTTTACTCGAAAGGGATAAACTTAACGAAAAAATGTTATGATACAAAAATTGCTTAGAATTGCTCGAAGAATTCGCATGAATTTTTTCAGAAGGTTTTGGGCCAATATTGAATTGTTTACTTTTTACCATTTTTGAAAAATCAAAAAATGGCTCAGTAACTTCTGAAAAAAGTCGTACGTGTTCCTTGAATGATTTTAAGCACTTTTTATTTTATAAAATTTGTTCGTAAAATTTATTCTTTTTGAGACAAAAAATATAAAAGTACGCATTACGAAGAAAGAGGGCTTGCTCTAAAAAATCGAAACTGAGATTTTTACACCTTTCGATAGTTTTTGAGTTGGTCTTTTTAGTGAAACGATAAAAAAAATCCCAGCAATATTATTGCCCGTATTTCACGGGATCTCTAGCTCTCGAGCGAAAGCCCGATTTCTCGGGTACCTAACAACTCAACTATTCGCAATAAGAGTAAACCCCCTTTCTTCGGCGCACGTCACATATAATTACGTAATGCGTACTTTCATATTTTTTGTCTCAAAAAGAATGTACTTGACAAACAAATTTTATAAAATAAAAAGTGCTTAAAATAATTCAAGGAACACGTGCAATTTTGTTTCAGAAGTTTCTGAGCCATTTTTTGATATTTAAAAAATCGTCAAAATTAGAAAATTCAATACCGCATTTTTAAATTTACGTATTTTCATGTTAGGAAATCGAAATAGAGAGACATGAACGCATGACTGGCGCGCGTACATTTGCAGCTAGTGTGTATCAAGTGTGTAGTACGCAGCTCTGTATTTTTCTTTATTAGAGCGAAAAAAATGGAGAAATTACATTACATTTATTTTCTGACAGGTACTTTGTTTAATTCTTAGTTTTAGTGGAAATAATTATGCAATCACTTTAAATGACACATCGTATCATATGGCATAATGTGAGGCTGAACGAGTTAAATGTTGAAATTTATTCAACTAGCTAATTATATATTTGCATTATATTAATTTTTTTTTATATATTTATATTATACACTGCCGTTGGAAATTGTCGATACGATCAGCGAAAGTATACTATTATAAATCATTGCTGACTTTGAAACGTGATTACTCGTTCAAAAATGGAGCGAGAAACTTTAAAAAAAAACGTTGAAAAGTTTATCAAATTACGCGTCAATTAAGCCCAATAGAGATATTTTTGTCATTTCGAGAAAATATACTGCATGAGAAGTTTACAAATGATTTAAGAATTTCTCGAATTTTGTTCCTCGACTTCAACTTGTGGCATGACCTAGGAAAGTTGTGACAAAAATTTCAAATTCATACCACTTTGTCTTGAAGTCGTATTTTTAATTTAAGACCAAATAAAACTAAAAAAATCTGTGATAAATAATTGACAATCATACAAATTCATTGTTTCTTTCATTTTACAGTATTTTGTTTTAATGACACACATTTATAATTAATTTGTCTTAATAATAAAAATTTTAATTCGCAACAAGGCTACAAAGATTCCAAGTCTTTTACGTGGGATTCTTACCTGAGGGAAACACAGTCTACTGCTGCACCAGCACGTGCTTTTAAGCAGAGATCACCTTGTGGCTTCAAGCGCGGTATGAAATTGGAGGCTGTAGATAAACGAGTTCCACAAATGATTCGAGTGGCAACAATCGAGGATGTAAAAGATCACATGTAAGTTGTTAAACAAAAAGATTTCTCTTGTTTATTGGTCAGGTAATGTTCTTTTCTTTTCTATTTGTGGGGTTACATTAATGTATTGTTTTGTACAGGTTGAAAATACGTTTCGATGGATGGCCAGAAAATCATGCTTACTGGGTTGATGATGATTCCACGGACATTCATCCAATGGGTTGGTGTCTCAAAACGGCCCATCCTTTGGAACCACCTCTAAGTAAGTCAATATTGATTCCCTAATTTTATTACAGATTCAATTAAATTCAGTGTTCATTTTCTACAAAATATGATGTTGTATTGGCCACAAGTCATTAATATTTTGGGCAGTAACTTAAGGGATTTTTGAAGTATTTTTTCTCTTTTACTATTGGGAAATGGACCATTTGGCCATCTTTTATCAAAAATTAAAACTAGAAAGAATAGGTAGAATTTTGAAGATACATTTTAATTTTTGCATTAAATTGTTTTTTGTACTTTAAATAAATGATTGAATGGTATAAATATGTCGTTATAGATATAAAGTGAAAAAACATATTTCTTGTCAAAACAGTTTTTCTCAACAAAAAAAACCAAGCTAGATTAATTCAATAGATTATTTGATAAAATAAACTTTAATTAACGCCTGCAGTTCAAAATTTTATTCAGATTGGATCTGATTATAATAAGAATATGAATAATAGACGGTTGGAATTGAAATCTGAATTTTAACCTAACTTTTATGTTAGGTTTTGTCAGCCCAGTGTCACTTAATGGGGAGGCCTTTAGTGAAAAAGTAGGATGAGAGTTGACCGAGGGCCACGAGGTTAAAAAAATTTAATATTTTTCGGTAGTTTTAGTCTACTTTTCTTCTTTTTTTTTGCCGGGAAAATAAAGTTAAATAGTTTTAAAATGGTATGAGGAAAAATGAATGACAAAATAGTGTGCAAAATTGAAAATAAATTTCATATTGAGATTAAAGAAATTTAAAATACCGGGAAATTAAAAAAATGTAATAAAATAAGTTGTTAAAATTTAAATATTATTATTATTATTTCTTCCGCATTAATATGTATATAAAGTATCTTTTTTAGTAAAAAAAACAATAAAGTTTTACTTTTATAATGAAACGAATAACATTAACAATATTTACATTTTTACCAATTATTTTAATATCTTTTCAATTTCGCGCCCTTTTCAATTTAGTCAATCGCATATATTTTCAAATCTTGACACTATTTTATCATTTAATTGTCCTTATTAGATGCTAAAACTATTTTAATTTATTCTTCGGGAAACAAAATAAAGAAAGGCAAAGTAAAATTGTTAAAAAATATCAGTTTTCTCATTTTCACCATGTATTTTGTAGGAAGTCGGCCCTATTAAGAATAGAGGTCGATCATTTCGCCATCTGGTGTCGAAACCTTGATCTAGAAAGAGTCCACAATTTTGAAGATGTATTTTAACTTTTGCATAAAAGTGTTTTACGATTGTTTTGTAAAGTTTAAAACAATTATTGAATACTATAAACACATCTTCATAAAAAAAATCGTTTTTGACGGAAATACCATCTTATACAGTGAAAAAACACATTTTTGTTGAAAAAGTTACAAAAAAAACAAAACAATTATTTCACCATTTCATGTAAGTTCTATTTAATAAAAAGTTTAATCCACATTATGCAAAGAATACGAATAATAGACGATTGGAATGGAAAGACGAATACTAACCTTACTTTTAGGTCAGATTTTTAAAAAGTAAATATTTCATGTATAAATTTAAGAAAAGTTTACTTCGAGTACATTTTTGCTTTAAAGTAAGTCAACTTAAGTCTATATACTTTCAAAAAACACAATAAATTGTACAATAATTGTTTTGTTTTTCATAAAAATATTGCTGTAAAAAATGTGTCTTTCACTGTATAAGATGTAAATTCTATCTAAAACCGTTTGTTTCCGATAAAGAGTTATTTTTAGTATTCAATACATACCTTAAACTAAAAACTTTTATGCTCCATGTTGAGACCAATGGAAAAAGTATCACGAAGGGCGGGGGTAGGGGGTCAGAAGTTCTTGAAAAGTGTATCATGTATTTTTTGAATGACCGCTTAAACATTCCCAATAATGTGTTATTGTTTCCAATAAATAGGGAAAGCTTTTTAAAAAACATTTTTGTCAAGAAATGTTTTTTTCTTACTGTATAGGCTGGATATTCCATCTGAAACATTTAGTGTTAGATACTTATTTTTATTATGTAATAATTGCTTTAAACTCCACCGAACTATTACGAAAACGCTTGTACTCACAAATTAAAATACAACTTTAAAATTCTACCTATTCTGTCTTATTATCGGTTTTCGCACTAGATGGCGCGTCGCAGTTTAACCATTCCCAAGTCACGAAGTAGCGACACTGATAAATATCGGTTTACTTTCATTACCAGGCTAATAGCATTATTATAAAACAGTGGGTGATGTACAATTCAAGAAATAATAATATAAATGTTCAAAAATTGGTAGAACGTTATATAATCCATATATTGAACAATTTTATCTAGAATATGGAAAGAATATGAGTAATAAACTATCAAAGCTAAAATATGAATTCTAACCTAACTTTCTAGATTATACTTTTGTATACAGCGAATGTTCCATGTTTGCAGTTATATTTATTAACTTCGAGTTTATTTTTGCGTCAAAATAAACCCATTGAAGCTTATACTGAAAATGTATTAAAACTTGCATGATATAGTAAAATAATTTTTTTTTTTTTGAGGGAAAGAAAACACATTTTTAACACTAAATGTACTTTTTCATGAAAAATGATGAAAATTATATCTGAAGCAATTTTTTTCTATAAATATTCATTTTCATTTTTCACTAATTATTTTTAACTCCACAAAAAGTCGAAGTCACTGCTTTTATGTACACATTAAAATGCATCTTAAAAAACCATCCTCGCGCTACTTCACACTTTCGCAGAATTAAAATTACATACGGCGCGGTTTTGCGGTTCACATTCAACGAAAAGAATATGACAGTTTTCTTTGTAAATTGTAATCTTTAAAGTTTAAACTTTCATTGAACGTTCGTAATAATCTTCTGAAAAAGTGATAATTGTAGGTGAAAAGAGTTATTTATGAAATTTCTATGAAAATTTTGTATTGAAATAGAGGCCGCTTAAAGTATTATATTAATATGCATTAAAAAAACCAGCTCCTGTGGTTTAAAACGTGATCAAATTTTTCAAAAATAAATTTGCAGAATATTGATTGCAGTGAGAGTGTTGTAATAATAAGCACCATATATATGTCAATACATTTTTCTTGTGTTTCGAAATTAAAGAGCCGCAGAAAATTGAACGAATTCCTGCTATTGTCGTAGTGCCTGACAATTTGAGCGATCGTGCTGAGTGTGGAACTCATGGCTGTCGAGGTATAGGTCACATCAAGGGTCCGAAATTTGCCACGCACAATGCTGCTTCCGGTTGTCCTTATTCCCAACAGAATTTACAGAAAATAAGAATAATGTCTGATAGACTGAATGGAAAACATGACATTTGCGAGTATGAGGACGACTTCTTGGAGAAGCCAAAAGTAGAAAAGACTGATAAAATTAAAACGGAGAAACCAGATAAAGACGAAAAATTCGTTTTCGATGCCAATAAGGCCTTCAAGTTTGAGAAGGATGCGATCAAACAAGAAGATGTAGATTCTGATAAGAACGAAAAGTCAGAGACCTCAGAAAGGTAATTTTTTGTTTTTAAAAATACTATAGTTAAATAAATATTGAGCTTGAAAGCGAAAACAATTAATTCTTATTTTCCAGGTCTAGTAAATATCGTCAAATGAACAGTGATGGTCAAACAGACGACGAAGAACCCACAAAGAAGCGAAAAAAGAAGTAAGTTAAAAGAATTATGACGATATTTTTCATCTTTATGATATATTCTTTCCTTATGTCACCCCTTGACCCCCATCTGTAATTTTATCAAATATTAATTTCGCTGTTAACTATTATCAGACGACACAATTCCGAAGAGCACGCCTTTTCTCGTTCTAATTCCGGTATGGGGGATTCGTCAGTAAATTATACTCCAAATATACCGGATAAGCAATTGAGGTTGGAGTTGTACCATTCCGTGTACAATCCCGGTTATAATCCACGGCCAGATGCGCCTCATATCTGGGCGAAACACAGTGGTGCTTTAAATAGAGTTGTAGCTAAACAAACTGGCAATCCTCGTCGTTGGTCGAACGAGGAAGTCATCAAGTTCATTCAAAATCTGCCCAACTGCAAGGATATTGGACCTATCTTCAGGAAAAATGTAAGTGAAATTTATTATTTTGTCCTTCTTAATTTTAATCTTACTTTCATAATAGCAAATATAAAAGTTATAATATTGGGAATAGTTAAACTGCGACACACCATTTGATGCCAAAAATCAGAACTAGAAAGAGTAGGTCTAATTTTAAAGATGAATTTCAATATGTTCTACATAATCTGCATTAAGTTTTTCGCTACATAAATTAATTGAAGTTTTTAAAAAGTTTATAGTGTGTCAAAGCTTACATTATATAGTAGAATTTTTTTTGTCAGGTCAGGGTGGCGACTTTGCCGAGAAACCGGGAATTTCACTGGCCGGGAAATAACCTGGAATTCAGTTAATAAAACCGGGAATTTACTTCTGATCGTAGCAAAATTAAAGTTTTCATTATTTTAATAATTTTGGTCAATTTTATCTACAGTATGATTAAAAATAATTATCTTGGAACAGGGAATTTTCGACATTGAACTTGAATTTTTTTTACACAATTTAAAACTAGGATTTAGAAGAAAGGAATTTAAAAAAGAAGACCCAAGTCCAAATTAGTCACAATTTAAAAGTTCCTTCTTCCAAATTTTATTAAAAGAGAGTGCTTCAAGGATTTTTTTTTAAGTAGAAGAAATATTTCAAAGAGGAAATATTTCTGAATTTTAATGTATTTTTTTTACATTTTTCGTTGGGAATTTACCTTTTTTCCTTAAAAATTCATCTACACGCGTTTAAAACCTATACTCTTTTGTTGAACGTCAATTTTGTTTTTGGAAGATTCATCATTTTTAAAGAAAATTCATCTCTTTTTAAAAATGTAACTACTTTGTTAAAAATGAAATTTTTATCAAAAAATTTAATTATTTTGTGTAAATCCGTTTTTTTAGCTAAGGGGGTCACCCTGTGTGACGGACCGTTTTTGACCTTTTTATGATTTTTTGTTACGAACGATAACACAAAGTGAGTCCATGGCCGGCATGATTCCGGGCGAACGGCTTATCTGAAATGAAAAAACCAAACGGCATTTTAATCTGTGAAGCTGTGGACACGGCCTGAACTAGGATATTTGAAAAATATTGAAAATTGAGTAATGGACACGACTTTGAATTTTTTTTTAAAGTTCACGATTTTTCTCAATTATTTTCTTACGAAAAAAAAGAACGGTTTGGAGTTCTGTAATTATCCTACTTCAGGTCGTGCGCACACATGTGCTGATTCTACACTGCAAAAATTTTGGGGAAGCAGCTGTCTTCTTAGTGGCAACGCAGCGCCACCACGGCGGTTGGTGCAACGGCCAGACCAC
>JAAAKG020083304.1:0-16697 GCA_010014905.2 Druon quercuslanigerum | reverse complement strand
TCCTCACACTACTCCCCTCCCTACCGAGTGAGTCACGCCTACCCCGAAAGGGAAACGGCTTAATGGTGTAATAATTAGATTTAAGGTCAATATAGAAATTAAGAGCAAAAATTTATTGACTTTTTCCGTTTGCTCCAAAAAAAAATGGTTTGAAAAATATTTTGTTTCTAATCTGACATATTCCAATGTTTTTATATCGTGATCTGTTTGATTATATGATTTTTATATTCTTAAATTTTAGTTTAATAGGTGATATATACCATTTTAATGTTGCTTTATTTAAAAATCCCTTTTAATTAAGAATTAAAAAATTCAATTCAATATTGGCCCAAGCGGGGCCAGACCGGGGCCGGACTGGGTTATCTCTAGGCGCTGCACTTGGGCCCCGATTGGGCATCGCGTTTCATTTCTAGTCAGGCCCCGTCTATATTGTCGGATTTGGGCCAAGTTCTGCCTGATCTGGCCCCGATCAGATCCATATTGGAATTTCTGCTCGGGTTGGATAAAAAAATCAGTAGGAAGCCAGGTATTAAAAATTTATTGTAAACGCGAACAATGTTATTAGATATATATACCCCACAATTTTTTATGAACCCCCGTTTTTTATGTCATATTTTAACTTATGTGTGAATAAGATCCATGTAAAAGATAAATTTAGCAATTTTTTTAGAATATCAAATTGTTTGCTAATTACAGACCGTTTTCCTCAAAATCTTATCATGGACAGAAATAATGATAGGGAGTTGGTTTATGTCTTGAAATGTGTAGGTTTGCAACTTGATTGAAGTAGACTTTAAAAAAATGAAATTAGATCAATATTTCGCGAAAAAATCATTTAAGAATATTTCACGATTTAAGAAAAGCAGGCGCCGTAGTATCCATTTCACAACAATAGGTAATAGGTTGGGAGGGGAAAAGGCAGCGAGGTCGGTATGCCCATCCTCTTGATTCTTGATGTACCTATTGTTGTGAAATTGAAAATTTGTTGTAACACTTTTTCTATTTTTTATTTTAATGTACGTCATTAGCTGTAAGAGTTAAAATACTTATAACATTGTTAAAACTTAATATTCGAAAAATAGAACTTCCGCCGGATTTATAAAGAAACACAATAGTTCTTAATTTTTTAAATCCTGTAAAATACGTGTCGTGTCATTTCGTTTTCTTTGAAATGATTCTGTAAGCATTTTTTGTTGTTGATAATTGAAGGGTGGCGTATCCAGTAAATAAAAATATCTCAATAGGCATTGATTTGCATGTTTATTGAACTTATAAAACTTTTTTTATTGCCTATTTTTTTTTAATTTCCCTTTTAACTTTTTAAAGGAGAATAGGTACTTTGGTGAATGCATCTCAAAAAAAAATTATAATTTTAAGAATTTCAAGTTCTAACATAGTTTTATTTTCTTTCATATGATAGAAGAAAGTGTCTCAATAAGTATTAACTGTGGAAGTTTTGAAATCTCGTGAACTTTTTTGAAGCCACTGGCAATCTTTTTATATCTTGTTCAATCTTTTTCAATATTTCAAAACCTTTTGATGTCTCGAAATATTCCTTGAATGACCTTAGGAAATAAACAGACTTTTTTGTGATTAGAAAGATAGGATGACACTGAATTTATTTTTCAAACATCAATTTCGCAAATTTTAGAAGAAAAATATATCAATTAACTCATTTTGAAGCGTAAATTATAATTTAAATAATTTTAAAATGTTGTTTTTAAAATTTTAACAATAAAGGCTTAGAAGTGTTTGAATGAGAAAATTTCGGAGAAAATATGGTTTAGTTTGATCAGCTATAAATATAGATTGATGCAGAATTGATACTATTGTTAAAAATAGAACTTTGCAATTTGAAAGCATTCGTAAGATGATTTACTATCGGCGAGATAATTCGAGTCCTCTGGGCTCGACGTTGAAAAAGTAAGGGGAAAAAATTATAGCTTAATGAAAGATGGATCATTTTAAAGGTGAAAATGTTGTACGTTACTGAGCCAAAAAGTAATGCCGTACAAAATTTTTTGCAGCTTGCAGATCTGAAAATGTGATAAAAAGTAAGGAAATTTTACCGCTTTTAAAGACAGTGAACTTTGGAGCATAGTTTTTCATTGAAAAAATAATAGGAAAAATCTCAAAAAATTGATGGTTGTACTTTGAAAATTTTTGAACAGAATGCCGTTTAAAAAATTGCAAAATATAAATAATTGTTCGTTTTTTGTACATAAATATGCAACTAAACTATCTTCGGTTCTACTGAAGATAACGAAGTGATTTAATTTAGAGGTAGTTACTTGGACTATCTGTAATAACTTCCAATTTGAAAGAAGTATGTGCTTCTTGTTGTCTTCGTGAAAATTGAGATATTGGCAGTCCATTTTTTATATGGGAAAGCAAGTGCCAAAAACCAGCGTGGTGCCGTTTTTTCAGGGGATCGTGGTGGGTTCTCCTTACCACGTGCTTCCAAATCCTTGCCACCAGGCTTTGACCAGGGCCGTGCCTCTTAAACTGTGACGCCCCTTGAACCTCAATTTACGTTTTCATTCATGAAATAAAAGTAGTATGTAAAGTATGATGATATTATTTCAAATAAAAACAATTATAATCAGTACAGTGGGCTTACGGGTAACGTTTGTTTTTTATATTTTTCTTTAAGAGTAGATAAGTCTGTTAATGTGTTCATTTAGAGCTGTTGTTTGCAAATTTGTTTTTTTTTAGGATTCGTCAATTTAGTTCTCAAGTGATCCCTTTGTTCATCTCTGCAGTTACAATTTCTGTTTAAAAATTGATATTTTTTAGTTGAGAATATAACTCTTCGACTGTCTGAAAGTTAATCCTTCAAAGTTCAACATGTTACCGATTGGTTTTTAATCAATCTGCTTTGTGATAATTTCACCATTTTCTTGTAAATTTTGCTGTTGAAATGAACAGTTTTCCGCAAAATTAAAATCTTATTTTTGTTCAAAAGTAAAGTAGTACATGTTGTATTGCGAAGAAATGTTTCTTCGTTGCAAAATCAAGTCATTCGTAACATTAAAAAAAATTTGTTTCAATTAATTGTTCTTTCGTTGAAAATTCATTGAGCAAAAAAATTCAAATTTTCGCGGTGACAATTGAACTGATTTACGGAAAAATCATTTTCTTGACATCAGAGTTGTACAATTTGTTCGTAAATGAAAGCATTTTTTTGAAATTAACTGTTTTCTGGTACCCTATTTTATTTCTGAAAATGTACCTATTACTTTAAAATTAAAACAATTCATATGAAAATATAAGTATTTGATATAAAATTATTATTCACAGTGATATGACCTGTAAAAAAATAATATTTTGAGGTTCAAAATTTGACTGTTTAGAAAATAATTCCTTCCTAATCCGTCCAACTCTTAATTTCTATGTACTTTTTATACACTATATTTCCACAAAATATATATCTTTTTTTCTACTTTTTATCATATTTTCAGATCTGCAAGCTATAAAAAATGTTTTACAACATTACTTTTCGGCTCATTAACGTACAACATTTGTGCCTTTAAAATGATCCGTGTTTCCTTAAGCTAATTTTTTTTCCCCTTACTTATACAACGTCAAACCCAGAGGACTCGAATTTTCTTGCTGATAGTATAGGCATGTTGAAAGAATAAAAGAAGAACGACTGGCGAAACAAGTAAATGTAGGTAATGTAAATGGTAGCGTACCTAGAGGCAGGCCGAGTCAAGAATCGTGTAAATGTATGACTGAGACTCCGAACGGGAAATTTATAAAAAGCGACAAAAAACAGGAGCTTGCGTAAATTTTCTGATACGTATGTCAAGAAAGCTGAAGAGTTATGCCAGTATAGCAAAGTGTGGCGACAAAGATTGTATAAGAAATGCATGATGAAAAGAGTGTCTGTGGAGTGAGAAACGCATAATTCTTATTTAAATACCAGCAAATTTCACCCATTACCTAATTGTAAATATTTGGTCCAGTCCCAACATTTTTCCCCCGTGAACTAGAAATGAAGGGGTCTACTTTTTGCCCAAATTTGTGACTAATCGATGAAGATAAATTTTTTTACTGTGTTTATTTTGGCCCCTTTTTATTTGATTTCTATTTACAAACAATCTATGTCTTTTTAAATCTACTTTTATAATAAATATTCAAAAACACAAATCCAGATGCCAAATATTCTTAGCCCAAAAAGGTTTTAAGTCTTTGTTTTAGCTTGAATTATTGTAAATTATCTAATAAAAATTCCGACAAGGAGATTTTATTGAATTTGACTTGGAAATATAGGTCAAATATAAAGTTGTGGTACCAAAACAGCCCACGCGGAAAGCGCAATGGAAAAAGTGTGTCGAATGCGTCAGGCAGTGCTCTAAAATCAAGAAACCTGTCCAAAAGTTTATAAATGTCGTCATACCGGCACCGTTATTTTGAATCACGCAAATTGAATGATTTATTGCATTATAATCTCAATTTTTGTTTACTTTTTGTCATAGCCCAGTTCTTATAATTAGAGGCTTGAGAACGCAAATGGATAGAATGGAATGAATTGGAATAAATGAAAAGAATGATTCGGGCCAGTTGGGGAAGGATCGTTTTTTTCTGTCCAGCGGTTGTTATTCCTCCAAGATGGACCTAGATATCGCGAGTTAGAACATGACTTAAACGAGCCTATCCATGTAGTTAATAGGCAAGAAATTGGCGAAACACTTGTCAGTGATTCTTTTTTGTGGACTGACTTTACAAAATATAGCGCCATTGTACGTCGATACGGCTTCAAAGCGGCGCCAAGGTAAGAATAATCGCTTGAGCCCCTTTCGCCGGTGGGCGAGGATCGAGAATTGAATTCAAGTTTCTAAGGTTATTCAAGAAGGTATAAGGAAATGCGTGCGAACGGTGGGCCTATTGGGTGGAGGAATTCGTCGGTTTCTCAAACGTGTCCTTATCTAAGATCTGCCGGTCCTGCACGCAGGATGTTGTGCGATCGCGTTGTCAAACTCGCTCTATCCCGAGCAAATCTCCGGTCTGGCCTCCCGTGGCGCGACAGCTATTGTTGCTCCCATGCTCTCTCAACCTTGGGTCTCTCTTTCACCTTCACAGAAAACTATCGAGCCTATAACTTATTAATATTTGGAGAAAAGTCCCTGAGAGGTCCCGAGTCAAGTCGAGAAGATCTCGAAGGGTCAACTTCATTTCCGCGCTCCCGTGGGAATGCGAGCCACAAACCAGACTAAAGAACTGAATCACAAAGAAAAGATCCTAAGGACAAATCGCACGAAGGAGCAACAGGTTCCAGGAAGAGTTTCTTGCGGCGCACGTCCACTTTGAAGTATCTCGCCACGAAGGAATCATTCCTGAATTGTCTTCGTCGTTCCTTCCCTCTACTTCTGTTTCTGTAATAAGACTTCTTCCAGAGAAGGCTCTGAAGATAGTCTTCAAATACTTATCGACATATTTATCTTCATTTAAAAAGAGAACATTACTCTCAACGCTGACAAATTGAAAACTTTTTACTGGCAGGAGAATGCCTACCTGCAAATATGCACCATTAGTGTTCGCTCATTAACTGAAACTATAATAAAAAATTTGCAGATCTTTTTCTTCTGTTGTTCACCAAAGAAAATCAACGATCCTCCTATAGAATAGAGATGATAAATTTGGTATGACTTGCATGCACTAATTTGCTCTATTATACCCTTACCAGTTACCTGGTGAAGATCGAGTCCTTCAGGTGGTCAGCTTGAAAGGATGGCTTTCTGCGAATAGATTTATTTTACAACAAGAGAAATTGAAGGTTCATGCTAAAATATCGTTGAGTTAAGATGTCGCAGCGACTATAAGTGAGACAAGTTGACAGGGGCTGAACCAATTACAAACATATTATCTCAACGACGGTTGCACTCCCTGCAATCAGCCGTGATTGGTGTTCGTCGACACTCTCTACACGCACCATAGCCAAGCCGCTAAATTGTAAACGCTTTGCACGTATATATGCGGGACTTACATAAAACAGGCATCTCGCCGCTCCAATGTCGCCTTTGATTTAATGGCCTCCGTGCATCAATAACGTGTGTTATTAGTCCTGAATAAGAAATATAAAAATAAATTTAATCATAACTATTAGAGGCACAATTGAATATATTATTCGATGCAATTGAAACTCGACAAGTTTCTCCGGATGTCTACACAACTGCAAGGAAAGAATGTATTGCTTTTTGAATTTCATCCCTCGATTTTGAAAAAGTCTTGTCAACTTGTGTTTTAATTTTCATTTGTTAACCCAAATTTTGTTTCTACCAAAATTTATTTCTCCAAAAAATCAAACATAAAAGTATGAATTCATGAGCTGGAAGTTCGCATACTACAAAGTCAGGAATGTCGGAAATTATGAAACTAAATAAATAAATATACAGAAGATATCAACGCAAATACGTTTTATCAATTAGATTAACTCAGAGATTAATAAAAATGTGAAGTTATAAATGATTTAGGTTCTGTAGTGTTTTCTCTCCAGGGGAATATATTTCTTTAAGTAGATCATGGAAAAGAAATTAAGGTTACGCAATTTCAGGTTATGTTAGAACATTCTCGATGGAGTTGGGTATTTTACAACAATTGGGCACTATGGAAAATTAAAAAATTCGTACAATACATGGTTATGTTATTAAATCCAAGCCGGGATGAGCTATTTCTTAACAGAAACAGATCTTCTAGGAAAAATACAATTTCCTTTATTTAATGATATAATAGAAAATTCTCGCTGTAATTTGATACTTTTCAACAAAAACAGTTAACTCTAAGAAAATTTATAGATCAGAACAATTTGAGGTTATGGTAGCGATTTCACGTCGGAATTCGACATTTTATATCAGGCAAAGTAGTCTTTAAAAAAACTAATCATATAAATTCGAACCATTTTAGATCATAATTAATCTGAGGTTAGTTCTTTTTTTTCTCATACTAATAGGCAAAAAAGAAGTGACGTCAAATTATTTATAACATAAAATTGTTCGAATTTATAAGTTTTCTAAAGGACTTTACTTTTTCTGTTGTAGAATATTTTATTCCTAGGAGAAATCACCAAAATAATCTAAACTTGTTCCAACTGTTATTTTTTTAGAAAATAACTAACCCTTTTTGGTGAAAAATATCAAGTTCTGTACGAAATTCAATAAAATAACCTAAAATTTTCTGGCTAATTGTCTGGCTAAAATTTCCTAATATAACCTTAAATTGTGTGCACTTGTAAGTTTTATACATCTAACTGTTTCTATTGAGAAATAACTCAGTCTTTCTTAAATTTCCTAACATAACCTTAAATTGTGTGAATTTGTAAGTTTTCTACAAGACCCATCTTCTTACGTTGTAAAATATCCAACTCCGACAATTCGTACGTTTTCTAAAAGACATAAATTGTTTCTGTTGAAAATTGTAAAATGAATTTTTAAGTTTTCTAAAAGACCTAACTGTTCCTTAATAAAAATATCTATAATTGCGGCGAGATTACCCTAAGTTAACCTAAAATTTTTTGAATTTGTAAGTTTGATAAAAGACTCAAGTACTTCTTTTGTGAAATATTCATTTCCGAAGAAAGATCGTTAACATAACCTAAAACTGTTCAAACTGTTTGGTGTTCGGGAAGAATTGACAGTTGCTGATAAAAAAATTCAAAATTCAGCAAAAATTCTATAACATAACCTCAAATTGTTCTAATCTATATAAACGTTCTAAAACTCTGTCGAAAAATACCCAACTCCAACGAAAATTCTCTAAAATAACCTTAAATTGTAGGAATTTATAAGTTTCTTAAAAGATCTGTCTGTTTTGATTAATAAATAACGCAATCCGGCTTGAATTTCCTAACATAACCTTAAACAGTGTGCATTTGTAAGTTTTCCACAAAAAAGAATTGTTTATGTTGTAACATATCCAATTCCAGCGAGAATTCCCTAAAATAACCTTAAATTGTACGATGTTGTAAGTTTTTTATAAAACCCAACTGCTTGCCAAGAGAAAACCCTAACATAACCAAAATTTGTTGAAACTTGTAAGTTTTCTCTAACTGTTCTTGTTAGAAAAAAAAGTTAATTCCGGACAGATTTCCCTAACATAACCTGAAGGTTTTTGTCGAGATTAATATTTAAGATTATCTAATTCAAGAAATATATCTGCGGCGACATCTTTTAGATATTTATTTATTTAGTTTCATCAATACCGACTTCCCCGACTTTATACCACGCGGACTTCCAACTTACGAACTCTTACTTCTATGCTCGATTTGTTGGGGAAAATAAATGTTGAGAGAAATAGAATTTAGGTAAACTAAGATTTTACCCAATGAGCATCTTGAGTCTTCTTCTAACGCATTGTGTTGTACATCGCAGTTGCGGTGTCCTATAGCTTCATTTCCGGATTGTCCCCTAAAATGATCTATGAAAGGACTTTTACAGATGTAAAAGTAGGACGTTTTTAAATTTGGTGCATTAAAAGTTTATAATTTATCTATGTTTCGAAAAAAGTGGCCACTTATAAATCTTCCCGTGTAGAAATCTAAATTTGGTCCAGGTAAGGTACTGACCAGTTTTCCCTACTTCTGATGTGAGCCTTGTCGGATAAACTGGCAAGGTCATGCATGGCGTGTAACGCTTTTGCAGACAATTGCTCTACTCAGGGCAAACTTTTCAGGGCCTGTCCAGTTTTTCATGGTATGCCCTACTTTTAAAAATTATAATAATAATAAACAAAAACTACTTTCATAAACAAGAATTTACTTTATTTAGTATTATGCAACTAGAGATACAGATTAGATTAAAAAGCGCTAACCATCTAAAATAAGTTAGGTTGACCGAACGTTCGACAAGCTTGAGAATGAAAGATGTGTGGTGTAACAGGATCTGTCATGAATTCCCGAGTGAGGCAAGACTTCAAAAAACTCCACAAACAAATTTTTTTATTTTATTCATATGTGGGAGTCATTTTATTATTTTCAATTCGGAACAACGACAGTGTGTCTACAATTATGACAGATAATTATATTTTAATGCTTTATTTATGCCCCATTGTGATTTTACTCAGTTTTTTCTATAAAAACTGGGATGGGCATTGTCGGCGCTACTTTTCAAATGGAGCAAAATAGGTCAATTTCTGCACGGGTTGCGCAGAAAAACAGATAAAAAACTACAAGGTCGAAAATCAGCATTTACGTTTTGACCTTATGAGAAATATTGAAAGATATCATGTTGTACACAATGACATTCGTGGAGGCGAGACTGAACCTGGACCTTAAATATTGAAACATTTCTTTAATTAACAATTAAATAAATATTAAGTGACAGACAGATATACATAACATTTTTTAACTACTCCAAATATTCAATCCTGAAATGTTCAAAATTGTATAATATTTCTGTTGCTCTAAATGTAAAATCAAGAATATTTGTTAAAAGTTCTTCTTTACAATTAAATGAAAAAAGCAGACCGTTCTCTATCACATATTAAAATATTAAAAAATTTGATACACTGATAAATATTGCCGAGAATTCGATAAAATTTTATGACGTGCTGTAAAGTGACGTACTTTTGGTTTTTTATATAACTAAAAGTCAAAATGTAAATATTTTGTAACAAGACTGTATTGCAGATTTGAACTATATTCTTGCAAATGTGCATTTTCTGATAGGAAAGATGAAATAAAGGGAAAATTGTACAGAATAGTGACAACATACAATGGAAATGGAATGAAAGAGATGAGAAACGAAACAGAAATCTAATTGATGAATAGTAAGAGGAAATACTAATAATATGGCTGAAGGAGCGATTTTAATACCACAATAGGGATTAAAGGTAATATGTAGTTAAGTGGAGTGGAGTGGGTATGAGACTCGAAAAATCAGTTAATCAACAGTAAAGGAAAGCAAATACTAGGAATGGTAGACGATAAGAGGTGGTACTACATACCTAATGTAAATAAAAAGGAAGACGAAGGGAAGTCACATATGTAAGAAGCAACACGTTAGCAGTCATAAATTACGTAGTCACTAATATAAAGGGTTTGGAGACTCTAAGGCAAATGAAAATAGAAGCTTGGGTAAAATAAGATTTTCGCTGCATAGGAGTTTATCTCAAAACAGAATAAGGAACGAATTATGAAATAATATCGAAGACTTTATTGAATCAGAAGTTTGGACAGAGGAAGCAAAGAAATATTATTGAGAATAAACGGAAAAGTTAGATATTGAGAAGATGATGTTGAGTGAAGTATAGGAGGAGTTGAAAGAAGAGGTCAAAAACACTAGCATTACAAATAAAAAGAATGTAACCGAAAATAAAAATTGGAAAAAGATAAATGAAAAATAATGTTGCATTCAGCAAAGAACATAGAATGTTATGTAAACAGAGAGAAAAAAAGAAGAAAAAGGAATTAGAAAAAAAAATAACTCGAACTGATACAGTATGGGAGGCGTGAAAGTATATTAATAAAATAAGAAAGAAAAAGAGAAAATAGGAGATAAGATCAGCATGGATGAATGGGGGGTGTATTTTAAATAAATGCTCGAAGACTTCTTTGTTGATTTAAAGGTAGCGTTCCCATCTGCAGATAGGAAAAAGTTGTGGGAGGTAATGGGGAAGGCAGAAATAAAGATAGGATTGATAGAGAGAGTGGGGGAAATTTACAAAGAAACGAGAGATAAGGTAAAGGGGGACACTAAAAGCTCGAAAGAATTCTGCACGCAGATAGGATTAAGACAGTGATGTCCGCTGAGCTCGCTTCTTTTTGCAGTGTTTATTTCGGGCATAGAAGAAGCATTCAAGAAAGGGTTAGAGGAAGAATTGGTTGTAGGAGGCATATATTCTGGACTTGGCATACGCAGATAACGTAGTAATAGAAACCAAAGAAGAAGAGGTTTTGGAAAATATGATGAAAAGCCTATAGAGGTATTTAGAAGAAAAGACATTGGTTTTAAATTTAGGAAGGTTAAAGGTGTTGGTTTTTCGTTTTTCGGCAAAAATTATAGTAGGAGGAGGGAGAAAATGATTTAGTAACTCTTTAGTCTTTATTAAAAAAATGGCAGTGCAAGGGATCA
This sequence comes from Druon quercuslanigerum, assembly GCA_010014905.2. Classification (NCBI taxonomy): domain Eukaryota; kingdom Metazoa; phylum Arthropoda; class Insecta; order Hymenoptera; family Cynipidae; genus Druon; species Druon quercuslanigerum. The sequence goes on along the minus strand of JAAAKG020083304.1, from coordinate 5,628 downwards.
CGTCAAAGAAAGAGTAAAATAACATAGTAATGCAAAAAGCATGGGCATAGGGAGAAAATTATTTGAAGAAGAATACAAGAGAATAATGAGATTTTTTGAGACAGTACTGAGTGTTCTAATGAATGGGCGTGATATATGGGGTTTGAAAGAGTACGAAGAGGTGGGAAAGTTGCATACAAGATACATTAGATGGACGCTAGGATTGGGCAAATGGACGCTGTGGTGTATAGTATATAGTATTAAAGCAGACAGACGTTGAAAAAAGTAAATATATGAACTATGCTTGCAAATACGAAAGAAGACTGCTGAAGAGCGAAAGCTGAACAATAATAAACGCTTATGCTAAGGTAAGGTAAAATGGAACAGGGAAGGGTAATGGTATGAAAGAAAGAGAAAGGTACTTGAACTGATGTGGTTGGTTAGTGAAATGGGTCAAATAAACTCATAGAAGGGCAATGAAAAGAAAATAAAAGTTTATGGAAAAAGATGCAGATTTTTTAAAGCAAAGGATAGAAAAGAAAATAACAGAAGCTAAATATAACGAGAAATATAGATGGATAAGAGTAGAGGGAGTAGTAAAGTATTTGGAGTGAAAGGGGGAAAGAGGATCACAAAAAGTAATTGTAAGGGTGAGATGTTGTAATACGAAGAGTGGAACGAATACTGAAGTAGAGAGGTGGACAAAATTACATGGTATATGAGAGAATGAAATGGAAAGGAAGAAGAAGGAACTGAGAGAGATGAAAGATGGAGCAAAGGTAGAATAATTATTTATAGAAAATAAGCGAAGGTGAAATTTGTTAGCTGAAGATAAGAGAAGAGTTGTCAAGCGTAGCTATAGAAAGGACAGATGATATGGATAGAATTAAAGCGAGCGAGCAAAGAGTGTAAAATGGTAGGAACGAAAAGTTAAGATGATATACATAGTCTAAATATATTTAAGCACCGAGTAACAGACTTGACGATGTGTTTTGGTCCCTGGTGGCTAAAATAAATTATTTTATATAAAAAATTGAATTTTTTAATTTAATCATAATTTACGTCTGTCAAAAAGACATATATTATTAGGCGAAAATACAAGATTATCCCTTCTTTCTTGATTCTATCGATTTAAATGTCTTTTCTCTCAGAAAATTCGTAATACGTTCAGGGTGTGAGGCGGGGGCTCTATCAAAGTATGATTCTCCATGTTCAAAGAACAATGCAAAAAGCCTCACGCAGAGGTGGGGATCTGAAATTCCTAAAAAATGTATCGCGTATTTCGTGACCCCTTAGACAATAATCAATATTTGTAATAGACGGTTTCTAAGGTGCTAAGGTTGCCAGTTTTCCAATGGGAAGTTTTATTATAAGATTATCTCTTGTTCCTTGATTTTATCAATTCATGTAAAATGTCTTTCCTCAGTTCTTTTGCAAACTAGGTCAGACAATATTCGTAATAGGCGGTTTCTAGAGTTCTAGGTTTAAGAGTTTCTCAATGGGAAGTTGTATTATAGAAAGAATTCTACCATACAATTATTTCACTTCACGAACATAGCTAAAAGACAATGGATGCACCGATTTTCTCAAGATAACTTACGATGATGATTCCAATATGCAAGCTTCTTGATATCATTGCGACGTTCTTCCTGGCAAGCAGTTAGGCTGGTAGGTAGGTACGTACCTAGAAACAGCTAACTACTTATTGTCACCTATAACGAAGCCATTGCAAAAACTCAGCTATTTGCAGATGGGAATGTTGCTAGGTTATGAAAGTATCAATTACCTGTCTAGTTCCCTAATGAGCGGAACAGAGCAATGGCTTTTATAGACTCAAATATACTTTTTATAGATATATTGGAACTTTTTCATTCATCAAAAATAGTTCAAATATCTTCGCACACTAAATCTGTAATAACTACCAATCTTAAGGAACATTTTGTTTGCCAACTTATCAGCCAATTTTACAATCCTAATTGTTACTTAAACTTTAATTGGTCGGTTATGGAGATTAACACGTGCATTAGTATTCGGATGCTATGATAGATGTGGAACCTAAAATTTTGGAACCTAAAATTTTGTTACCTTTTCTGCCGTGAAAGTAAAAAGGGGAGAACAACAACCATGTATCCTGCAACCAGTTAACCGCAAGTCCAAGAAGCTTCTAACCAGGGTAAACCGGTTTCACGACGGCATTGTAGTTGCCCCTTTCTTAATTTGCAAGGCGGTTACACCTTTCAATTATTTCTATGCATACCTAATTTTGGCAGCACTCCTGTTGTATGCAGGATATCTATCCCAAAAATTTCGACGGGTATTAATTAAATCATATTCATGCGATGGTGAGGAATTGGAAGAAGAATATCAGGAAAAAAATGTATTGCCATCCTTTAAACTTCCTGTTTCTTAAATTTACTCGCCCGTATTCTTGACTTATATCACTGTTAACTTAGCTGTTTGACAAGCTCATTTTTCTCGCAAGTTCTGCTCTCACTATCGCTAATTCTCCACGTGGGTTCACCATGAACTCCCAATCAGAAACCCATAGAAGGCTCGATGGTTCGATTTATCCAGTGACGTCACTGTCTTTTCTACATTTCTTCTTCTACTCTCTGCTTTCTTCTCTTATTCTATCCTTTATGGTGTCTTGTTGTTCTCCGTATAGGCATTCATTGCCAGACAAGAGGCGAATACAAGTCATTCACGTCCAAACGGTAGACTGGTAGGTTCCTGCGGAGGAGTATAGGGTAGGTTGGTACTCGTTCTTTGCGTTGGTTGCAAGCTAAACGCTGAGCAAGCATCAGTATTTGACAGCGACAAATTTCACAGACTGACATTTCGATATCGGATATTTCTATGAAAAGAGAAATCATGAGTAGATAAGTTCCTAAGTCTGAAACAACATGATTGTAAATTTAAAATCGGATTCGCAGCCTAACTATTGTATACATTCGTTTTAAAGGTTACAGGATAATTTATTTCCTGAGAACACTGTGAAAGTTTGTAAAATTAGATTACATCTACAATGTGTGAGAAAGATCTTATCTTTGATTAGTCTCCTATCGTTTACAATAAAATATGATTATAATTATGTATGCAGAACAAATTATTCGGAAATGCTCAAACATAAAATATAACTTTACTGCTGCATTGAGAATGCATAACCGTTTTTCAATTTAATATTTGTAAGAAGTGTGGAGGTGGATATAAGATGACTTATGGGGCTTAAAACCATGGTAACCCTTTTTCATCAAATGTTTCATTCGCTAACGAGGACCATGACCGTGGCGATGTCACCGACACTTTCTCTTCTGTGGTTCCGCATTCGCCACTGAGCAATAAAGTGCAACAATTTATGTATCACAATTGAAACAGGGACTGAGAAAACTGGACATATCCATTTTCGTCGATTTGATATTCGATATGTTATCTGATTTACTGCATTATTCTCATATGTGTTTATTTCACAGTGTCTCAGAGACATTGAATGAGAGATATTCTGCATGTAAATAAAAATCATTTAAGTTGAAATTTTAAAGAATTTTCAGAATTTTATAAGCAGAAGATTGCGCTTGGAAGCAAACTTAAAACTTTGAAGAACCTATTGAATCTAATTAGTAGAATGGAACAGTACTACACTGCCACGGTTGCTGGAATTTGAACATCCCATTGACAGTGGTGCTGGCGCTCACTGACACCTGTTCATTCAGTCGGCACACGTGCTGAAAATGCTAAGTGGTTCGCATAATAGACACGTTCCCAGGTGAGTCAGCACCTCTTTTTAATCTGTAGAATCTCATCAATCAAATGAATTGTCCTATCATGATTAAACTAGTCCCATTCGTAGATCTGATTATCGAGTCTGCGTATATCGCTTCTGCTCTAATATGATAACAATAATGATTGATATATATTAGTCATTAGATATGGATTTCAAGATATTGACCTATAATTATTCAGAAAAAGTATTTTTAATCCAAAAAGCACGTAACCTTGGGTGAAGTCTATGAGAAATTAGCAGTTTTAATGTTTGCACAAACTCTAGAGATAGAGTGATTTTAATGCACGTATCCCATGCCAAAATAAAATTTAATTCGAATTAAAACTAATTTCACAAATCACGTTGTTAAACCTCAAATGAAATCATTTCAACGATCCTTGACTCGTCATTGCACAGTGAAATTGCCCTTATTGTCCTCGTAAAAAATTCATCCCCCTATCCCGAGGCCTAAAACCTGATCCTACTACAAAAAGAAGGATTCAAGTGTGATTTATAAAGACTTTAACAGTGACGTGATTCATCATCATGAAAATGAGAATAGTTCAAAACTGATACCGTACCAGATTAATGACACTCCTACTGGATGGGCAATCTAGTTTGATAATGGAAGATTTTGAATACATTAATTGAATTATACCCAAATTTTTCATGTTTATTACATAAAAAATTAGATTTTATAAACCTGATTGGAAAAATTATTCGCTGTCTCGCAAGGCTACGCGAGTTAACGCCCTCAATGCGAGACTTGATCGAACCAAGAAGACCCGGGCGCCTAAAAGGGAAGAATCTCAGTTAACTTGCATGTACAAAAAAGGACATGCAAGTGTCAGCAGTTCTTTTTATAAATAGTCCATAAGATAAATCAAGCACAGTAAAAGAAGATTTACATTTGCTCGACAAGTGTCTGTTTACAATTGGATACTCAAGGCGAATGAAGAAGAATTTTTTCATTCGTACAACGTCACAGATCGACGAAACGCTTTTACGTCATCGAAATCTTGACGTAACGATGACGCTAAATTCATGATGTGAGTCAAATGGGTCAATATTTATCGAGGGTTAAGAAGGAGACCGGAAGAGTGAATCTAAGGCAGATAACTGTATTTTGCCATAATTGGAATAGTACTCTCGAGGTGACATAATTCATGCAGAGAGCGAGTCACTTCCGATTTTGCACGTGGGTGTGGGACTCTGAACGAAAGTAAAATGCACACACTGGTACAGGATTAATACATAGTTGAGATTAAGGTTTACGGATATCCGTGAGAATTTGATCGGAAGTTGTTCAGATAAGATTTGAATACCTTTTTTCGCTGACTAATATAATTACGCTATTCTCCTAATCCATAGGTCTCCAAAGATATTAGAATAATTTGGTTACGAGAAAATAAATATTGTCCGACCAACTGATACGTATCCGGAGTCCGATGCACGTATAAAATAGTGCAAAGCAGTTTATCAATTTTCACTAATTTTACTCAATAATTGGTAACTATTAATCCATAGTAAAATAATTAAGAATTTAATTATTAAGGGGAAGTCCTTTACTAATTGCATCAATAACAGTTTTATTATGAATTAGTAGATTCCTAGTAAAAAGTAAGAGAAATTCTTACCGGAATAGTTGATAAACAACTACGCATTATTGTATTAGCAAAAACAAAAATTATGCATAATTGGTTCAAGTCCTTTTAGTAAATTTCGACTAGTTTCATAAACTGCAAAATAACCGATTATCTTAAAACATTTTTGATACATTTTGTACCAGATGTTTTAGGGGCATTATTAATGTTTAACCACCAGAAATATATATATATATATATATATATATATATATATATATATATATATATATATATATATATATA
>JAAAKG020083293.1:0-16698 GCA_010014905.2 Druon quercuslanigerum | reverse complement strand
AATTCTTTTTTTTTGTTTGATTTCAACACCTTGAATGAAATTTTCTTTCTATCTTGATAAACATTTTTTTATTGCAAATATATTGAAAATATCTTTTTGTAGAAATTTATATCTTTCTTTTAATTAAAAATGCAATTTTGTAATTAAAGATTAAGATTTTTGGCTCGAAAATTAAATAATTTGGTAGAAAATTGACCTAATCGGTTAATATTATTGAAAATTGGTCTTTGTTAAAAACAATTCTTTTTTATTTTTAATTGAAATTTTTTCGACTACTTCCTTTAAAGTTAATTTTTTTGGTTACAGATTCATAATTTTAGTTGAAAATTTGTGTTTTACTTGGTTAAATGTTTTCTTTTCAATTCAATATTAACTTTTTTGTTAAAAATTCATATTTTAGAGTTTAAAATTCAATTTTTTTGTAGCAAAATTTAAATCTTTGGTTTCATATTGATGTATTTGATTAAAAATTCGGTTTTTTTGGCTTCTTACTTCAAATTAAAATCTTTTTTGATGATATATCTTTTATTACATTTTTCGTTGAAAATTCATCTTTTAGATTAAAAAAATCTTTTTTAGACAATTCATTTTATTGAATTGATTTTTTTTAAACTGATAAATTAAATATGCGATTTCTGGAAATTAAAAAAAATCCTTGACTTTTATAAACCCTGTAAAAAACATTAAACATTTACAAACCTTTGGCATCAACCTTGACAGGAGTCTCTGTAACAGAAAAGCAGAATTTGCATTACGAAACTTTGCTTTCTTTTGAATAAAATAATTTTTAATAAAAAATAAATAGAAAACGAAATAATCAAAGTTTTTTTTGAACTGCTCTAAAAGGAAGCAAAACATTTTGAAGATAAAACTGTATTAAATTCTTTTCTATTATTCTATTAAATTCTCTTTCTTCTTCTTTAAATTTATTTAAAAAAAAATATATTTATTGTTTTTAATGGTAAAAAATCTCTAAATTAAATTTTTAATAAATTTATCTGTAAAAATGTGTAAAAACCTTCACTAGGAATTGCAGATCCATTGGAAATTTTGCTGGGAGATATAACATCAGCCACTGGGCTTTTTTGAAGACTAGCAGGTATGGCATTCAAATTTTTTGGCGGTGTCCTCGATATTGGAGAATTTCGTAAATTCATCAAGAAGGCACGATCATAAACGATACGGGTACCTGCAGGAAAAAGTGATATTTTTCAAAAAAAATAATCTTGTAAGTATTTTATAAATCTGCATAAAGAATTCTTTAATCAAGAAAAAAAATTCCCGGTACGTAAAAACTTTTTCAATTTTTCAATCAATCCGTAAATTTGTAAACGATTCATATCTTTTTATAAACAAAACATTTTGTAAATCAGAAATAAATATTTTGTAATTTTAAGTATATTAAAATTGATCATTGTTTACAATTTTTTAAATAAAATATTATAAAATTATTAGACATTATAAAATGTACAACACTATAAAATTGCCGACACAGGAAAATTTCAACAACATTTCCAAATTTCTAATAATTATTTAAATTAGACAATTTATAATGTGGCCAATTTTATGAAAAATTATATTATATAATTTTCTTCATTATATTGGGACCATCAATTAAATAATTTAATAATACTGAAAACATGATTAATCATTTCAATTATAAATAGAATAGTTTATTTTAGACGATTTTTAAAAACAAACAAAAAATGAATTTTCTACTGAGAGCGATGTCTTTTAGCAAAAAAAATGTCAACCCAAGTTGTGAATTTTCAACTAAAATAATTATTCTTTAACTGAAATAAATGAATTTTAAAATAAAAAGATGAATTTTCTACCAAGATTACCTTTCAAACAAAAACATTAATTTTATAGCAAAAAAATACGATTTTTCAACAAAATACATATATTTTTAAACAAGTAGTTGAATTCTCAAGTAAAAAAAAGATACCTTTCTACAAAAAAAAATTAAACAAAAATAAATTTTTAAACAAAATGATGAATTTTAAACTAAAATCTTGAATCTTCATTTAAAATAAATTCATTTTAGGCCAAAAAGAGGAATTTATAACAAAATAAATAAGTAACAAATAAATTGACAACGAAAAATCGAATAGTTAAATTATCACCTAAAAAAAGTAATTTTCAGCCAAAGAGATGAATTTTCAACTAAAATGATGGAATATTCAATTAAAATAATTACTTTTTCAGTCAAATAAAAATAATTTTATATCAAGAATATTAATTTCTACCAAAAAAGACGAATTTTTATCCAAAAAAGACCAGTTTTCAACCAAAAATTAAAGATAAATTTTTAGTTAAAAAAATTATTGTCAAATCAATGATAAAATTCTAACTAAAATCATGGATTATTTAATTGTATTAGTTACAATTTTAGTTTAAAAATTTATTTCAACAAAAATAAAAAAAAATCCCAACAAAAAAGTTTAATTTTCATTAAAAAAAGAATTAATTTTCAGCCAAAATTGTTAGAAAACAGATCAATTTTCAACAAAAAATGGAATAATAAAATAATAAATCTTTAACTGTAATAAAAAAATTTTCAAACAAGATTTACTTTCAAACAAAAAAAAATTTCTGGCAAGAAAGTCAAATTTCCAAAAATTACAACAATTCTCAACCAAATATTTTTATTTTTAACTAAAAAAATTAGTTTTCCACCAAAAATGGAATAGTTAGATTTTCATTAAAAAAAAATTAATTTTCCGAGAAAAAAAACAAACAAAAATTCTCCAATAAAATGATGAATTTTCAACTAAAATAATTATTCTTCATTTTAAATAAAAATAATTTGAAGCCAAAACGATGGATTTTAAGACTAGAAATTAATTTTTAAGTAAAAAAAGGATTTTTCAACTAAAAAAGACAACTTTACAACAAAAAAGCTAAACTTCCAACTAAAAAAAATAAATTTCAACCAAACAGTTAAATTTTCAACTAAAAAATTCATTTTCACAAACAAACAAAAAATGAAAACATTTCCAACTATAGTGATGAAATTTTAACTAAAATTACGTATCTTTAACTGTAATAAATAAATATTAAATTAAAAAGATGAATTTTTAACAAAAAAGACGAATTTTTACCTAAAAAAAGATAATTTTTCAACCAAAAATTGGATAGATATATTTTTATTAAAAAAATTAAAGTCAAACAAAAAAATATTTAAATTTTCAGTGAAAAAATAATTCATTTTCAGCCAATTTTTTTACAAAACATATCAATTTTTAACAAAAAACGGAATAGTTAATGTTTCAGTTGAAAAAAAAAATTTTATACCAAAAAACAGAAACAAATTTTCAACCAAAGTGATGTATTTAAAACTAAAATAATAAATCTTTAACTGAAAAAGACGAATTTTCAAACAAATTTTTTTTTCGAACAAAAAAAACTAATTTTCTAGAAAAAAAGTCAAATTTATAAGAAAATACATAAATGCTCAAACAAATAGTTTAATTTTAAACAAAAAAGGTTATTTTTCAACCAGAAATGCAAAAGCTAAATTTGCAGTTAAAAAAATTAATTTTCTACCAAAACAAAAATAAATTTTTGAAACAAAATTATGAATTTTCAACTAAAATCGTGAGTTTTTAACTAAAATCATGAATCTTTATTTGTAATAAATTAATTTTAAACCAAAAAGATGAATTTTTAACCAAAAAAAATAAGTAAAAAAATAAATAAGTAACAAATAAATTATTAACGAAAAATTAAATAGTTAAATTATCAGCTAAAAAAATTAATTTTTAGCCAAAGATTAATTTTCAATTAAAATGATAGAAAATTCATTTGGAACAGTTACATTCTCAGTCAAATTAAAATAATTTTAAACCAAGAAGAATAATTTCTAACAAAAAAGGCGAATTTTTATCTAAAAAGGATAATTTTGCAACCAAAAATTAAATAGATAAATTTTTATTTAAAAAAATTAATGTCAAATCAATTATGAAATTATAACTAAAATCATGGATTATTCAATTGAATTAGTGACATTTTCAGTTAAAAAAATTTATTTCAAGAAAAATAAAAAAAAATGCTAACAAAAAAGTTTAATTTTCAGTCAAAATTAAAAAAAAACAGATCAATTTTCAACAAAAAATGAAATAATAAAATCATAAATCTTTAACTGAAATAGACAAATTTTCAAACAAGATTTTCAAACAAAAAAAAAATTAATTTTCTAGAAAAAAAGTCAAATTTTCCAGAAAATACATCAATTCTCAACCAAATATTTTTTATTTTAAACTAAAGAAAATTAGTTTCCCACCAAAAATGGAATAGTTACAATTTCAGTTGAAAAAATTAATTTTCCGCAAAAAACAAAAAAAATTCTCCTATAAAATGATGAATTTTCAACTAAAATAATTATTCATTTGAAATAAATTAATTTTAAGTCAAAAAGACGAATTTTAAAACTAAAAATTAATTTTCGAGCAAAAAAAAGGAGTTTTCAACTAAAAAAGACAAATTTGCAACAAAATAGCTAAACTAATAGCTAAAACGAAAAAAATTTCAACTAAAGTGATGAAATTTCAACTAAAATTACAGTTCTTTAACTGTAATAAATGAATTTTAAACTAAAAAGATTATTTTTAACACAAAAGACGAATTTAAAGAAGTTAAAGAAAATTAATGTCAAATAAATGATAAAATTCTAACTAAAAAAATTGATTATTTAACTAAATTAGTCAAAAAATAATTCATTTTCAGCCAAATTTTTAACAAAACAGATCAATTTTCAACAAAAAATGGAATAGTTAATGTTTAAGTTGCAAAAAATTATTTTTATACCAAAAAACATAAATAAATGGTCAAAACTAAAATAATACATCTTTAACTGAAAAAGACGAATTTTCAAGTAAATTTTTTTTCAAACAAAAAAACTAATTTTCTAGCAAAAAAGTCAAATTTATAAGAAAATACATAAATGCTCAAACAAACAGTTTAATTTTAAACCAAAAAAGATTAGTTTTCAACCAGAAATGGAAAAGTTAAATTTGCAGTTAAAAAAAATTAATTTTCTACCAAAAAATCAAAAATAAATTTTTGAAACAAAATTATGAGTTTTCATCTAAAATCATAAATCTTCATTTGTAATAAATTAATTGTATGCCAAAAAGATGAATTTTAAAACAAAAAATTTTTTGTTGAGCAAAAAATACATTTTTTCAACTAAAAAAGACAAATTTGCAACTAAAGTGATGGATTATTCAATTGGAATAGTTACATTGTCAGCCAAATAAAAATAATTTCCACGCAAATTTTTAACAAAGAAGCTCACTTTTCAGCGAAAGAGATAAATTTTCAAATAAAATTATGAGTCATCAACCAAAAAAATTAATTTTTAACAAAAGAGTTTAACAACTCTTTGACAAAACAATGTTATTCTTATCAACCAGTTATTAGTCAATGCGCTTGAACGAATGGAATTGAGTCATACTGTGTTTTTGACCTTGGTGCGAAATCATGTGTCGAGAAAAAAAAGAGTTTTTATTTTGCATACGATTAAAAAATTAATTATTAACAAGCAGATAAAAATATTTGTCAACATTGAATTTAATTAGCATAGATTTAAAATCTACTCGACAATTAAAAGGGATTATAAAAACGAAGGGAAAAAAAACTTCAGTATTCACATTTGCAAATAAATTTTGAATTTTTCCATGACATCAAAGCTACTTATTTATAATACACGTCTTGCTTTACTTTTTATTTTACTCTGACTCATGAATCTGATCGTAAATAATAAAATAAATCTTTCTTCCTATTTTATTCCATATTTATTCGAGATCTTATCATGTCAGACAAATTCCACATAATCTAGTTTTAAATTATAAAATATTTATTTTAATTTTCGCACTTGTGAAGCAAAATTTTATTTCCTTTAGTTTAATTCTCTTTAGACTTATCAATAATTACAGTAATATTATTTAAATAATTTATCGAGGGAAAATAAATTTTAAAGCTATTTTGCAAATAATAAATATGCACAAACAATTTTCAACAAATTAGTGGATTTTTGAACCAAATTAATGAATTTTTAAACAAATTTTTCAACGAAATAATTGCAATTTTGTAGAAGGCAGTTCACTCTTTAATAAAAATGGTGAATTTTCAATCCAAACAGACGAAATTTTCTGTCCAAATAGATGAATATTCAACAAAAAATTTGAATTTAGGAACAAAAAAGATAACGTTTTAACAAAATCCTTGAATGTTCAAACACAATTGTTGATAGTTTAAATTTCAATGAAGAAGAAAAAAAATTCTAAAGACGAATTTTTAACAAAAAAAATTTAATTTACAATCAGAGATAAATTTTCAATTATATTAAAACACAAAAATACCGAAAAATATTAATTAAAAAAATTATTTTTCTACAAACAAAGATCAATCAGGAAAAATGGAGAAGTTCCAATTTCAGGACAAAAATAAATTTTAAATCAAAACAAGTTGTCAACAAAATAGTTCAATTTTCAACCCGAAAGATGAATCCTAAAACAAAATATTTCAATATATTTTTTTTAAATTTCAAACGCTTTTTAATTCTCTTCGATTTTGAACGATTTGAATCAGAAATGATACCTTGAAATAATTTCACTTAGTGTTATTCAATTTTGAATGCTTTTATTTATATTAATTTATTAATTAATTTTTTATTAATTTTAATTTATTTTCATTCCATTCAAAATATTGTCTTTTTGGTGAAATTTTACCTAATCTAAAACTGTCCGGATTTTAATCCCATTGAATTGAAAATTATTTAAATTCAAATTTTTCTGAAACTGTAGGATTTTCAAAATTAAAATCGTTATTTTTTAAAATTTAAAATTATTATGACAGAAGATCAATCCCTTTTTATTCCATTCAAACTGTAGTTCTTTTTCAAAATTTAATTTAATCTAAAAATGTTTGATTTGGAAAATTTTAAATCAGAAATCTTTCAAAACATTTTTTGTAAATTTTACACGCTTTAATTTATCATTTAAAAATTTTTTCAATATCAAAAATATCGTACGAAACATTGACCTTTCTCAAAATTTTACCTAATCTAAAATTGTTTGAATTTTAATCCCTTCGAGTTCAAAAATATAAATTCGAAATTTTAATCTAAAATAATTCCATTTAAAAATTCTTCAATTCAAAATAAAATTCATTAATTCTGAGTGCTTTAAATTAGAAATTATACAATTTTAACTTCTTTCGACTGAAATTGGCTCAAATTTTTAAAATTAACTCTGAAATTTGTCAATTTTAATTATTTCTGAATACAAAATGTATAATTTCATATGGTATTTTCAATTTTAAACACTTTTATTTCAAAATATTAAAATTTCAATACCTTTTCATTCAATTTTAAATATTATATTTGTTCACAAATTTACCTAATTAAAATTTCTTGAATTTTTATTCCATTGAAATTGAAAACGATTTAAATTCTAAATTGTTCAATTTTGAACGCTTGTAATAATAAATTTTAAATTCCTTTGAATGTTAAGTAAACCAGTTTTCAAAATTATAATCTGAAAATATACCATTTAAGAAGTTTCGTAATTGTTCTATTTTTGAAATTTCAATCTGAAATAATTTCGAGATTCTTCAATTCAAAATAAAAATTTTCTTAATTTTCATCGATTTTATTTAGAATCATTAGAGGTTCAATTCCTTTTTCTTGTATTATATTTTCAAAATTTAATCTAATCTAAAATTTTTTAATTTGAACGTTTTCAATTAAAAACAAAACAATTTTCCTACAGCATAAATTTTTCTACCAAATTTGTATCACTGGAAATTTCTTTTATAGAATATTAGTATCATTAGTTGAGTAAATTTTTTTTGATAATCTTCGTATTTTTACTACAATGTGACTTTGGCAGAAAAATTTTGTTTACTTTAACGGAAATAATTCCTAAAAGCAACAGTAAATTTATTACATATATTCATGAATTCTTTAATTATATTTAAATTTAAAAGCATATTTAAATAATTATGCAACTACAATGTTTTTTGAAAAATGTATTTTATTTACTGCAATGTGATTTTTTAAACAATTTTACTTTCACAGAAATAATGTTCAATGATAACTGCAAACACTGTAAATTTTAATCTTGAAAATAAAAATAAAAAAAGCATTAAAAACATACAATCTTTTAAAGAAAACTTTGTACACAAGAATTTAAAGAATTTTTTTAAACGTCGTTAAACGTTTTTGGAGAAAACGTTTTTTTTTGTTGAAAAAAGTGTTTAAATGCAATGTTTCTTGAAAACTTGTATTCTTACTATTATGTAAATTTCTTTTTATCAACTGGTCGTCGACGAGGAAATAAATTTGCTAAAGAATGTTTAAATAATTATTTAACTACAGTTTTTTTCACAATTTCACTGTAGTAAAAATATTAAATTGTTTAACAAAAACTGTAGTTAACATTATTTTTCGCATACAAAAAACTCCTTTTAAGGGTATTTTAATAACAAAAAGATTGTTATAAAATAAGAAAAAAATTAAAATATATTTTTTTCAATTAAATATACGTTGCTTACAAACAATTTTAAAAGGGTTCTTCGACTGGAATGTTTTTTGAACAATTTTATATAATTGACTTAACAATTTGTTAGTACATTCTAATTATTTTTTCATCAGTTGTACATCGTTACAAAAAATATTTTAAGAATACTGGAAGATTTATAGATTAATAAAATGAAATAAAATTTAAATTTCAAATTTAAGAATTTATAACATTTCACAACTAAGATATTAACACAATTTAGATATTAAAAATAATTTCAAGTTACCTGAAAAAGGTCCTAAAAAGTTTGGTGGAAAATTCAAAAATTTTCTTTAAAAATTATCCTTTTTAGTAGAAAATTCAACTGTTCGTTGAAAATTCGTGTTTTTTTAATTTAAAAATTCAAGTATCTTCGAAAAAAATTTACTTCTTGTTTAAAACTCATACGTTGAAAATTCAAAGTAATTTAAAAGTTAATTTGTTACAGTAGAAATTTCCTCTTTTTTGGATAAAAATTCAACTGTTTGGTTAAAAATTAATAATCATTGCTTGAATAATCAACTATTTTGTTTGAACCACTTTGTTAAGAAATCATTTTTTGCTAAAGATTCATATTTTTAGTTGATAAATTCATGTTTTTGGTTTCAAATTCAATTATTTTTTTGGAAATTTATGTTCTTAATTTAAAAGTTCGTCTATTTTAGTCGAAATTTCATCTTTATGGAATAAAAATGAAACTGTTTTTTTTTAATATAGGTTTATCTCTGGATGATAATTTAACTATTCTGTTGAATTTCTTTTTTGCTGAAAATTCATATTTTCTGGTTGAAATTTAAATATTTTTTTTACCGAAAATTCGTTTTTTGGCGTGAAGGTTCAACCATTTAGGTAAAATTTTTTGCTCTTATGACCGAAAAATCTTTATTTTTCTAAAAATTCGTCTTTTCGGTTGTAAAATTAATTTAAAAAAATGAAATTTCGTCTTTTTAGTTAAAAATAACATCTATTGCAGGTTTTTTATTAAGAATAAATCTTTTTAAGGTAAACATTTATTTATTTTGTCGATATTTTTTTTCGTTTTTATGAAAATTCAAGTATTTTGTTAAAAAGTCATGTTTTACGGGAGAAAATTAATTTCCTACTTGAACTACTTTGTAGAATTTTTTGATGAAGGTTTAATTATTTTGTTAAAAATATTTTTTTCCCTGAGAAGTCAAATTTTCTAGTTGAAATTTTAATTTATGTACAAAAAATTCTTTCTTTGCCTTCAAGGTTTAACAATTTTGTTGAAAATCCGTCTTTTTTCGTTGTAAAATTCATTTAAAAAAAAAGAAATTTTATCTTTTTTGGTCGAAATTTCATCTTTATGGGACAAAAATGAAACTGTTTTTTTTTTAATATAGATTTATCTCTGGATGAAAATTTAACTATTCTTTTGAATTTTTTTTTGCTGAAAATTCATATTTTCTGGTTGAAATTTAATTTTTTTTCCGAAAATTCATCTTTTGGCTTGAAAGTTCAACAATTTAAGTAAAAAAATGTTCTCTTATGACTGAAAAACCTTTATCTTTCTGAAACTTCGTCTTTTCGGTTGTAAAATTATTTCTAAAAAAAGAAGAAATTTCGTCTTTAAGTTAAAAATAAAAACTATTACATGCTTTTATTGAGAATTGATCTTTTTAAGGTGAACATTTTTTTTCGTTTTTATGAAAATTCAAGTATTTTGTTAAAAAGTCATATTTTATGGTACAAAATTAATTTTCTGCTTGAAGTACTTTGTAGAATTTTTTTGATGGTTTAATTATTTAGTTAAAAATTATTTTTTCCTGAAGTCATATTTTCTAGTTGAAATTTTAATTTTTGTACAAAAAATTCTTTTTTTGCTTCAAGGGTTAACAATTTCGGTAAACTTTTTTTTTCTTTCATAACTGAAAAATTTTTATTTGTTGAAAATCCGTCTTTTTTGTTGTAAAATTAATTTTAAAAAAAGAAGTTGAGAATCTATCTTTTCCGGTCGAATTTTTTTTTTAATTGAAAATTCAAGTATTTTGTTAAAAAATCATTTTTTTATAGTAGAAAAGTAATTTTCTACTGGAACTACATTGACCATTTTTTTATGAAGTTTTAATTATTTTCTTGAAAATTTTTGTTTTCTCCTGAAAATTCATATTTTCTGGTTGAAATTTTAATGTTTGTACAAAAATGTTGTCTTGTTTTTCGTATTGCAAGTCATTTTCTATTTGAACTGCTTTATAAATTTTTTTTATGAAAGTTCAAATATTTTGTTAGAAAGTAATATTTTTTCCTGAAAAGTCACATTTTGTGGTTGAAATTTCAATGTTTGTACAAAAAAATTGTGTTTTGGATTCAAGGTTTAACAATTTAGGTAAACTTTTTTTTCTTTCGCAACAAAAAAACCCGTCTTTTTTTGTTTTAAAATTCATTTTAAAAATAAAATTCCATACTTTTGTTGGAAGTATAAACTTTTACACTTTTTTGTTGAGAATGCATCTTTTCAAATGGATTTTTCCTTATTAATTTGTTGGAAATTCACGTATTTTGTTAAAAATTCATATTTTATGATAGAAAAGTAATTTTCTACTTGAACTACTTTGTTGAATTTTTTTATGAAGGTTATTTTTTTCCTGAAGGCATTTTTTCTCGTTGGAATTTTAATGTTTTAAACAAAATTTGTTTTTTGGATTCAATGTTCAATAAATTCTGTAAACTTTTTTTTCCTCCATAACTGAAAAATATTTTTTTGTTGAAAATCCGTCTTTACGGTTGTAAAATTAATTTTTTTTAAAATTCGATTCACACTTTTCTGTTGAGAATGCATATTTTCAGGCGGAATTTTTTAAAAATCATTTTGTTGAAAATTCAAGTATTTTGGTAGAAAGTCAATTTTATTCAAAAATTAATTCTCTACTAGTTTTTTGAATTTTTTACGAAGGTTTAACTTTTTTTGTAGAGAATTATTTTTTCTTCTACTGGAAATTCATATTTTCTGGTTGAAATTTTATTTGTTGAAAATTCGTCTTTTTGATCAGGTTGAAAATTTATTTTCTTGAAAATTCAAGTATTTTGTTAAATATCCATTTTTTTATAGTAGAAAAGTAATTTTCTACTTGAATTACTTGGACCATTTTTTAATGAAGTTTTAACTATTTTGTTGTAAAATTTTTGTTCTGAAAATTCATATTTTCCGGATGAAATTTTAATGCTTATAAAAAAAAAATTGTCTTTTGGATTCAAGGTTCAATAATTTAGGTAAACTTTTTTTTCGTAACTGAAAAATCTTTATTTGTTGAAAATCCGTCTTTTTTGTTGCAAAATTAATTTTTTTAAAAGGATTTTCACCTTTACGGTATAAATACAAAATATTACACTTCAGGGTTTCGAATTCAATTTTTTAGGTTGAAAATTCAAGTATTTTGTTAAAAGGCCAACTTTTATTCTAGAAAAGTAACATTTTTGTTTAAAATAAATAAATAAATAAAAATTTGATTTTCATACAAAAATTGTTTTATTCAATTTATAAAAGATCCTATTTTTAAAAATATAAAAATATTTAAATTCCGGTATTTAAAATATTAACGGTCAGGAAAAAATAAATGAATTGGTCAAGAAAAAAATCAGAAAATTTTGAAAATTAAGTTTTTACCATGCAAAGCATCTATTATTCTAAATACAAAAAATTTCCATTAATTTCAAGTCCCATATCTTATTATTTCTGGAAACCACAAATTACGAAAAGTACGAGCCCTAACTAAAATTAAAATTACAAATTACAGCAAAAATCGTAACAAAGTTAGCCAAAAACTTACAGATAACCTCACTTTTAAGTAACTAACTCCAAAAAAATTACTACCTAACTCCGATAAACAAATAAATTCAAATCAGAAATCATCTTAATATGACCAAAATGTCAAAAAAATTTAGAAAAACATCATGCTCTTGGCTCAGTGGGTTCAAAAGACGATTAATTTCTAATAATACCCACGCGAATAGTCTTAAGAGTCACGGTCTCTTATCTCAAGACAAAGAAAAAGACAAAGAAACAAAACGGAAATAAACCTCTCGACGTCACCTCCCGAAAGAAAAGAAAATCCGATCGAATTTTGCCACTTAAGTTTCCTCATAAACACGTGGTCGTTAAAGAAGATTAACATTTCCGTCCAGAGATCGAGTTGCATTTAAATTTTGTAATATGATGTGTGAACGAAAAAAAATATTTACTGACCTCCTGGTGTGGTGGAGAAAATCGTGCCTCCTGGTGTCGAGGAATAATCGGCAGGCAGTTGATTAGGATCGTGGATGACGACCCTTTTCGAGGGGATGCTTTGGCTCTGGGTGGCCTGTCTGGCGATTGGGGATGCCGACATGTTTTTTTGTCTTCTAAATTCTACTTACTTAATAAAATTCTCACAATTACAGGAAAATATTTCGCGACGATTAGGGTGATTTTGTTGGGAGAAACAATGCGAGGATCAACGAGGATTAACGAGGATTGAGTCACGATGCGTTCGTATTCGTATAAATTCTATTGATAGCGAGGTGAGGCTCCTTGCCTGTTCCTGTCTATCGTGTGATATCGTCTGCTGCGCATCTGCGCAGTATTTATTTATTTTTTTGGCGGCCATTGTGTGTTTTGATTCGCGCGATAGGTATTTCAGGGTTGGTGGGGGAAATCCAAGATGTCTGCAAGCCGAGGGCCAAACAATGAGGTATTTCAAGTTGTGACGTAGGTTGACGTCAGTTTTTTTTATTTGTTTTGATAAACAACCATCTGGTTGCAAATTCGTGTATTTTTAATGAAAATTCGTATCTTTTTGTTAAAAATTCATTATTTTGTTTATAAATTCATTTCATTGGTTAAAATTAAAATTTTTTTAATTAAATTAAAATTTCTTGAAAATTTGTAGTTTTTTGTCGTTAATAAAAATTTTTTAAGTTGAAATTTCGTATTTTTTAGTAGAAAATTATTTCTTTAAAAATTGATATTTTTGGTTAAAAAATCATTTTTTTTTTCTTAAATATTTTTTCTTTTTAGTTGAAAATTCGTATTTTTTTAGTGTATTATTACTCTTCTCGTTGAAACACGGTTACAAAATTTACCGACTTTGTTGAAAATTCATTTTTTTTAAGATCCATTTCAGTTGAAAATTGATTTCTTGTGCTCAAAAATGTTTTCGTTTTCTTTTTGTTATAAACCCCTTTTTTTAGTTTAAAATTCCTCGTATTTGTAGAAAATTATTTGTTTAAGAATTCGTCTTTTTGGTTAAAAATCAATTTATTTGGTTAAAAATTAAACTATTGTTTCGGAAATTAATTTTTTTATTGAAAATTATTATTTTTTAGTTGAAAATTGATATTGTTTGATAGAATATTATTCTTCTCTCGTTGAATTTTTTTTTAGTTAAAATTTTTTCCGTTTAAAATTTATCCTTTTGGCAGAAAATTATTTTTTTGAAAATTTATCCGTTTGGTTAAAAATTAATTTATTTTGTTGGAAATATAAATATGGCGTGCAAACTTCATGTTTCATTTTTTGGTTGAAAATCAATTAAATGAAAATTTAACTTTTCTTGGATTGAAAAATCAACTGTTTCGTTAGAACTCTTTTTCTTGTGGGGGGGGGGGGGGGTTTTTTTTCAAACTTACAATTAAAAAATTCTTTTTTTAATTAAAACTTTTTTTTTTTATTTTAAAATTAAACTATACAGGGTTGAAATTTTGTATATTTTTAATGAAAATTCGTTTATTTTTGTTGAAAATTCATTATATTGGTTATAAATTCATTTATTTGGTTAAAAATTGATTTATTTTATTGAAAATATGTCGTTTTTTATGGTTGATATTTTTTTTAGTTGAAAATTCGTATTTTTTATCAATATTCTATATTTTTAATACAATTAATATAATATATTAATATAATATATAAATTTATCTATTTTGTTTTAAATTCTGTTTTTTTTCAATTGATCTTTTTTCGTTTAAAAATTTTTTTTCTTATTTTGAAAATGATTTGTTTGAAAATTCATCTTTTTGGTTAAAAAAATAATTTTTATGGTTAAAAGTTAGTATTTTTTTAAACTAAAAATTCGTATTTTTTAGTAGATTTATTACACTTCTCGTTGGAAAATGGATAAAAATTTACGGAACGTTGAAATTTTTTTTTAAGATCCATTTAGGTTAACAATTCATTTCTTGTGCTTAAAAATGTTTTCGCTTTCTTTTCGTTATAAATGAATTTTTTAGTTAAAAATTTTTCGTTTTTGCAGAAAATTATTTGTTTAAGAATTTGTATTTCTGGTTAAAAAACAATTTATTTGGTTAAAAATTGAACTGTTTTGCTGAAAATTAATTTTTTTTTTTAGTTGAAAATTCGTCTATTTGGTTAAAAAATCATTTCTCTGGTTAAATCTATTTTTTCTCTTTTAATTGAAAATTCGTCTATTTTTAGTGGATTATTAGTCTTCCCGTCGGAAAACAATTAAAAAATTTACCGACTTTGCTGAAAATTCTTTTTTTTTCAAAAAAGATCCATTTTAGTTGAAAATTTATTTCGTTTGCTAAAAAATGTTTGCGTTTTTTTTCGTTATAAATTCTTTTTCTTTTTAGTTAAAAATTCCTAATTTTTGTAAAAAATTATTTAAGAATTCGTCTTTTTAGTTAAAAACTAATCTATTTTTTCGAAATTATTTTTTTATTTGAAAATTTCATATTGTTTGGCAGAATATAATTCTTCTTGTTATAAAAGAGTCAATTTTTTGTTGTTGAAATTTTTTGTTATTAAAAAGTTTTTCCGTTAGTTTAAAATTTGTCTTTTTGGTAGAATTTTTTTTTTTAATTTATCATTAATTAAAAATATTTTCTTTTAGTTTAAAATTCAACTATACACGGTTGAAATTTTCTATATTTTTATTGCAAAACTCGTGTCTTTTTGTTAAAAATTAATTTCTTTGGTTAAACATTGAACTATATTGTTGAGAATGTGTAGTTTTTTATGATTAAAATCATTTTTTAGTTAAAAATTCGTATTTTTTGGTAGAATATTATGCTTCTAGTTCGAAATCGGCTGAAAATTTATCGATTTTTTTTAATTCTGGTTTTTTCACTTGATCTTTTTTGTTTAAAAATTTATTTCTTTTGTTGAAAATTATTTTTTTTTAGTTTAAAATTCCTTATTTTTGTAGAAAATTATTTATGCGAGAATTCATTTTTTTGTTAAAAATCAATTTATTTGGATAAAAATTGAACTGTTTTGTTGGAAATTATTGGGGGGGGGGGGATTATTTTTTACCCATTAAACAATTCTATTTTTAATTAAAATATTGTATTTTAGTTTAAAATTCAATTGTACATGGTTGAAATTTTGTATATTTTTAATGAAAATTCGTCTCTTTTTGTTAAAAAATTCATTATTTTGGTTATAAATTCATTTCTTTGGATAAAAATTAAACTATATTGTTGAACATTTTTCTAGTTTTTTATGGTTAATAATAATTTTTTTAGTTGAAAATTCGTATTTTTTTGGTAGAATATTATGCTTCTCGTTGGAAATCGGTTAAAAATTTATCGATTTTTTTCAATTGATCCTTTTTAGTTTTAAAATTTATTTCTTTTGTTGAAAATGTTTCTTTCTAGTTTAAAATTATTATTATTTTTTTAATTTGAAAATTCGTCCATTTTTTAGTAAATTTATTACACTTTTCGTTGAAAAACGGTAAAAAATTTACCAACTGTTGAAAATTATTTTTTTATTAAATAATTAATTTTAGTTGAAAATTGATTTTTTCTCTCAAAAATGTTTTTCTTTTCTTTTTGTTACAAATCCTTTTTTTTTTGTTTAAAGTTCCTAATTTTGTAAAAAATTAATTGCTTAAGAATTCGTCTTTTTGGTTAAAAATTGAACTATTTTGTTAGAAATTATTTTTGTTTAGATTGAAAATTCATACTCTTTGGTATAATATTATTCTTCTCATTACAAAACAGTCTTTTTTTCTTTGTTTAAATTTTTTTATTTTAAAATTTTTCAGCTAGTTTAAAATTTGTCCTTTTGGTAGAAAATTATTTTTTTGAAAATTTATCTTTTTGGTTAAAAATTCATTTATTTGGTTTAAAATTAATTAAATCAAAATTAAACTTTTCTTTGATTAAAAAATCAACT
>JAAAKG020083282.1:0-14782 GCA_010014905.2 Druon quercuslanigerum | reverse complement strand
TTATAAAAAAAGACCCTAAAATCTTTAAAATCTTTTGAAAACCCTTCAAATTATTGAAATTTACTAACATTTTTTTTTAAGTTTTAAAATACCCGAAAATATTTAATATCCTTTAAAATTTCTTCAAATTATGGAGATCTATTAACATTTTTTGGAATCGTTTAAAATGCCCTAAAATATTTCAAATCCTTTGAAAACCCTTAAAAACTTTTTAAAGCTCTTGAAAATTTCTTGGAATTTATTAAAATACCCGAAAATATTTAAAATCCTTTGATATACCTTCAAATTATTGAGATGTATTACAAATTTGTAGAATTCATTAAAATACCCTGAAATGTTTTAAATCCTTTCACATCCATTGATACTTTTTAAAGCTCTTGAAAATTCACTGCAATTTATAAAAAAAGACCCTAAAATCTTTAAAATCTTTTGAAAACCCTTCAAATTATTGAAATTTACTAACATTTTTTTTAAAGTTTTAAAATACCCGAAAATATTTAAAATCCTTTAAAATTTCTTCAAATTATGGAGATCTATTAACATTTTTTGGAATCGTTTAAAATGCTCTAAAATATTTCAAATCCTTTGAAAACCCTTAAAAACTTTTTAAAGCTCTTGAAAATTTCTTGGAATTTATAAAAATACCCTAAAATATATAAAATCCTTCGCTAATCATTCCAATTTTAAAATCTGCCGATAAGTTTGTTGGAAAATTATAAAATACCATAAACATTTTCAATCCTTTAAAATTCTTTGAAATTATTGAAATCTATTAAAAATTTTCAAATTCTTTGAAATCCCTTAAAACTTTTTAAAATTCTTAAAAATGTCCTGTAATTTATAAAAATACTCTAAAATTGGATAAATCTTTTTAAAATTCTTCAGATTATTGGAATTTTCAAAAAAAAAATTGAAATCCTTTAAAGTTCCTTAAGTATTGTTAGAGGCGTTGAAAATTCCTAAGAAATTAAAAAAATACCCTAAAATCTTTTAAATAATTTAAGAACACTTAAAATTATTGAAATCGATAAAAAATTTCTTAAAATCTTTAAAAAAAACCGAAAATATTCCAAATCCTTTAAAACCCTTTAAATGATGGAAATATGTTTTAAAAAATTTTGAATCTTTAAAAATACCGGGAAAAATTTTAAATCCTTTGAAAGTCCTTCAAATTATTTATATCGAATACCATTTTTTGAAATCGTTTAAAATGCCCTAAAATGTTTTAAATCATTTAACAAATCTTGATACTATATAAAGTTATTAAAATTTCCTCGGAATTTATAAAAATACCCTAAAATCTATTAAATCTT
This sequence comes from Druon quercuslanigerum, assembly GCA_010014905.2. Classification (NCBI taxonomy): domain Eukaryota; kingdom Metazoa; phylum Arthropoda; class Insecta; order Hymenoptera; family Cynipidae; genus Druon; species Druon quercuslanigerum. The sequence continues at coordinate 13,469 of JAAAKG020083282.1, read as the reverse complement.
TTAGGACGCCTTTAAAGTATTGAAAACTATTGTAATTTTTTTTAAACTTTTAAAATACCCTAAAATATTTACTACTATTTGAAATATACTCAAATTTTTATAAAATATTTAAAAACTCCCTAAAGAATTTGAAATTCCTCGTTAATGATAAAAATACCCTAAAATCTTTTAAATAATAAATCATTCAAAACCTTTAAATCTCTTCAAATTATCGAAATCTATCAAAAATTTCTTATAATCTTTTAGATTATACGAAAATATTTGAATTTCTTTGAAATCTCTTGAAACTTCCTCAAGTTTTTGACATTTCCTCGGAAATTATAAAAAGAGCTTAAGATATTTTAAATCCTTTAAAATTCATCCAAATTATTGAAATCTATTAAAAATGTGTTATAATCTTTTAAATTAACCAAAACTATTTAAAGTCCTTTAAAATCCCTTGAAACTTTTTAAATCTCTTGAAATTTCCTCGGGATTCATAAAAATGCCCTTAAATTTTTTTAACCCTTTTGAACCCCTTTAAATTATTGAAAACTATTAAGATTTTGTTTTGTAATCGTATAAAATATACCCAAATATTTTAAACCCTTTGAAACCTATTCAAAATTTTATGGGATATTTTAAAATACATTAAAATGTTTTTAATCCTTCGAAACTTTTTAAAACTCTTTAAAATTTCTTGTAATTTATAAGAATAACGTAAAATCTTTTAAATCCTTTGAAACCCCTTTAAATTATTAAAAAACTTTTTTTTTTAAATTTGAAATATTTTAAAACACCATAAAATATTTCAAGTCCTTTGAAATCTCTTGAAATATTTCAAAGCTCTTGAAAATTTCGTTGCACTTTATAAAAATACCCAACGATCTTTTAAATATTTTGAAAATCTATTTGAAATCTATTCACATTTTTTTGGAATATTTTGAAATACCCTCAAATATTTCCCAATTCTGTTGAAATCCTTTGAAATTCCTTTATACATTTTAAAGCTTTTAATTTTTTTGGAATTAAAATCTATTAAAAATTTCTTGTCATTTTTTAAATTATCCAAAAATATTTCAAGTCCTTTTAAATTTATTGAAACTTTTTAAAGCTTTTGAAATTTTTTTGCGATTTATCAAAATACCCTAAAATCTTTTGAGTACTCTTCAAATTATTGAAACCTATTCATATTTTTTTGAATCTTTTAAAATACCCTAAAATATTTGCTACTCTTTGAAATGTACCTATATTTTTCTACAATATTTAGAAATGCACTAAAGCATTCCAAATTCCCCGTTATTTATAAAAATACCATAAAATCTTTTAAATAATTTGAATACCCTTAAAATCACTGAAATAAATAAAAAATTTCATAGAATCTTTTAAAATACCCTAAAAAGTTTCAAAACTTTTAAAAGCTCTTCAAAGTATCGAAATCTATTAAAAGTCTCTTATAATCTTTTAGATTATCCGAAAATATTTCAAGTTCTTTGAAATCTATTCAAATTTGGTTAAAATATTTAAAATAGCTTAAAGTATTTACAACCCTTTGAGTTCTCTGGAAACTTTTGAAAGCTGTCGAAAATTCTTTGTTATTTATAGAAATACCCTTAAATGTTTTAAATCCTTTGAGATCCCTTCACACTTTTTCAAGTTCATTGCATTTCTTCTAAATTTATAAAAATTCCTTAAAATTTGTTGAATCCTTTTAAAGCCCTTTAAATTTTTGAAAACTATTGAATTTGTTTAAAATCTTGAAAATTTCTCGTAATTTATAAAAATACCCTAAAATCTTTTAAACTCTTTGAACCCCCTTTATATTATTAAAAAATAATTTTAAAAATTTGAAATATTTTAAAATGCTATAAAAGTTTTCAAGTCCTTTGAAACTCCTTAAAATCTTTCAAAGCTCTTGAAAATTTCGCTGCAAATGATAAAATAATCTTATAATCGTTTAAATTATCAAAAAGTGTGTCAAGTCTTTCAAAAATTCCTTGAAACTTTTTAAAGCTTTTGAAATTTTTTTGCCATTTATCAAAATACCCTAAAATCTTTTGAAACCCCTTCAAATTATTGAAATCTATTCACATTTTTTTGGAATCTTTTCAAATAACCTAAAATATATCAAATCCTTTGAAATTGCTTCAAATTATTGAAATTTATTGAATTTCTTTTTAATCTTTTAAAATACTCTTAAATATTTCCAATCCTTTAAAATCCCTTGGAAATTTTTAAAGCTCTTGAAAAATTCCTTCAAATTTATACAAAAAAACCCAGAAATATATTAAATCCTTCGAAAACCCTTGAAATTTTTAAACGTAACGAGAAATCTGTGGGAAAATTTTTAAATACCATAAACATTTTTAATCCTTTAAAATTCCTTCAAATTATTAAAATTTTTCAAATCCTTTGAAATTCCTTAAAACTTTTTAAAGCTCTTAGAATTTTTTGGAAATTATGGAAATCTGTTTAAAAAAATTTTAGAATCTTTGAAAATACCCTAAAACATTTAAATTCCTTCAAAATCCCTTAATTTTTAAAAAGGTTTTTGAAAATTCCTTACAATCTATGAAAATAGACTAAAATATTTTAAATCTTTCAAAAATCCTTCAATTTTTGAAATCTATCGAGAAATTGGTTGGATAATTTTAAAATGCCATACAAATTTTCAAGTCTTTAAAATTATTTCAAATTATTGACATTCCTTAAAATTAATGAAATCTATTAAAAAATTTCAAATTCTTTTAAATCTCGTGAAACTTTTTTAATCTACTGAAAAGGTCTTGGAATTTATAAAAATACCCTCAAGTTTGTTAAGTCTTTTGAAAACCATTCAACTTATTGAAATCTATTAATACTTTTTTTGAAACTTTTAAAACACGAAAATATTTCAAATCTTTTAAAATACCCTAAAAATAGCCTAAAATCTTTAAAATAATTTGAAAACCCTTAAAATTACTTAAATTGATTAAAAATTCAATAGAATGTTTTAAAATGCCCTAAAATGTTTCGAAACCTTTAAATTTCTTTAAATTATCAAAATCTATTAAAAATTTCTTATAATCTTTTAGAGTATCCGAAAATATTTCAAATCCTTTGAAATTCCTTGCTACTATTTAAAGGTATTGGCATTTCTTCTGAATTTATAAAAATGCTTTAAAATTTGTTGAATCCTTTTAAACCCCTTTAAATTTTTGAAAACTGTTGAATTCTTTTGTAATATTTTAAAATATTCTCAGATATTACAAATCCTTTGAAATCTATTCATATTATATTAACATCTAAAATTAATAATAATTTATAAAAATACCTTTAAATCTTTAAAATCTTTTCAAAACCATTCAAATTATTAAAATCTATTAAGAAAACTTGGACACTTTTAAAATACACTGAACAATTTTTAATCCCTTAAAATCTCTTAAAGTTTTTATCAGCTGATGAACATTCCTTAGAATTTATAAAATTTCGCAAAAATCTTTTAAATAATTTTAAAACCCTTCAAATAATTGAAATCGATAACAAATATTTTAGAATCTTCTCAAATACCCTAAAACGTTTCAAAACTTTTGAAACCTCTTCAAATGATCAAAATCTACAAAAAATTTCTTGCATGTAATCTTTTAAATTATCCGCAAATATTTCAATTCCTTCGGAATTCCTTGAAATTTTTTAAAGATTTCAAAAACTCCTTCTTATGTACAGAAATACCCTAAAAAATTTTTGTAATAATTTAAAACGCCTTTAAATTATTGAAATCGACCAAATATTACTTGAAATTATTTTAATGCACTAAACTCTTTCAACTCCTTTTAAACCCCTTCAAATTGATGAAATATATATTTTTTAATTTGAAATATTTTTAAATGCCATAAAATATTCCAAGCCCCTCAAAAATTCCTTAGAACTTTTTAAAGCTTTTGAATTTTTTTGACGATTTATATAAATACCCTAAAATCTTTTGAAAACCCTTAAAATTATTGAAATCTTTTTACATTTTGTTGGAATCTTTTCAAATACCCAAAAATATTTCAAATCCTTTGAAACGCTTAAATATCCCTTGAAATATTTCAAAGCTCTTGAAAATTTCATTGCAATTTAGAAAAAGGGCCTAAAATATTTTAAATCCTTAAAAATCCCTCAAAATTATTGAAATCTATTAAAAATTTTCTTATAATCTTTTAAATTACCCAAAAATATTTCAAGTCCTTTAAAATTCCTTTAAAATTCCTAGAAACTTTTCAAAGCTCTTGAAAATTCCTTGGAATTTATAAAAATACACTAAAATAGGTTTGTCCTTTGAAAGTTCTTACAATAATTAAAATCTATTAGCACTTTTTTGGAATTTTTAAAATACCTTAAAATATATAAAATTCTTCAAAATCCCTTGTGACTTTTTAAAGCTCTTGGAATTTTTGGATTTTATAAAAATAACCTAAACTCCTTCAATTCTTTAAAAAAGCCTTTCAAATTATTGAAATTTACAAACATTTTTTTTTTTGACACTTTTAAAATATCCTATAATATTTGAAATCCTTTGAAGATTCCTTTAAATTAGTGAGATGTATTAAAGAAATTTTAATCGTTTGAAATGTCCTTAAATGTTTTAAATCCTTTCACATTCCTTGGAATTTTTTAAAGCTCTTGAAAGTTAAAACCTTAAAATTTTTTTAAAATCCCTTAAGTCCTTTAAGTGCTTATGAAAATTCCTTAGAATTGATAAAAATATGCCTCATTATTTTAAATGTTTTGAAAACCCTTAAAATTATTGAAATCGATAAAAAATTTCTTATAATCTTTTTTAAAAACCTTAAAACGTTTCGAAACTGTTTAGAGCTCTTCAAATTATCAAATATATTAAAAAGTACTTGTAAGCTTTTAAATTATCCACAAATATTTCAAGTCCTCTGAAATCCCTTGAAACTTATTAAATCTTTTGAAAATTCCTCGGAATTTATAAAAATATCCTTAAATCTTTTAATATCTTCGAACACACTTAAAATTACTGCAATATATATTTTTTAAATTTTAAATATTTTAAAATACCATAAAATATTTCAAGTCCTTCAAACATTCCTTGAAACTTTTGTAAAGCGTTTGAAATTATTTTGCGATTCATAAATATACCCTAAAATCTTTTGAAAACTCTTGAAATTATAGAAATCTATTCACATTTTTTGGAATCTTTAAAAATACTCTAAAATATTTCAAATCCTTTAAAAAAAATTTTAATTTAAATCCCTGACTTTTCCAAAATATCCCTGAAAAAAATTTCCTGACTTTTCCCTGACTTGCGGCCACCCTGAAAACGAATGATTCAGTCTGAAATTTCTTTTATAAAAGTTTTGAATATTGAAAATTTCATAATCGTAAATCTTTCAAATGCGACTGAAATAAAAAATAAAGGAAAAGTGGAATGAGTAATTCCCTGACTAGAAGTGTTAGAATTATTTTTTATAACTACCTTCTTTTTCGTATTTTCAGTTTCATCGTGATTTTCTTCTCTAACCAAAACAAATTGCGAATTGACTTTTGGCAAGTCATTTAGTGAATAAGAAAGTGGAATTTTTGGATTTAACCATTCAGCATTCATCGTGCCAAAACGATGCGTTTCTGAAAAACAAAAGACGATTTTTATTACAAAATTTCAGCGGTGATGCTGCTAAAAAATGTAAAATACTTTGCAGCGAGGGTCCATAGGGGTACGTGTGATTCTGGATTAAGGTTCTATCAAAAAATACAAATCTCCAAATTCAATAAAGCTGTTAAATTTTTAACCAAAAAGATGAATATTCGACTAAGAAGATTAATGTTCTAGCAAAAAAGCCGAATTTTCAACGAAATTAGTTCCTTTTAAAGCCAAAAAGATTAATGATATACAAAAAGTTGAATTTTTAATCCAAACATACGACTTTTTAACTCAAAAGTTTAACTTTGAAATAAAAAATATAAATTTTAAACCAAAAATAAAATAATAAAAGTGTCAGTTTAAAAAATTGATTTTCAACAAAACATGAAATTAATTCCCATCAAAATAGATATATTTTTAACCATGGAGATGAACCTTCAACTAGAACAAATATCTTTTATCAAAGTAGATGATTATTTGATTTACAAAATTACTTTGTAACAAGATAGTTGCAATTTCAGCAAAATAATCAAATTCCGAAAAAAAGTAGAATCAATAATACATCACTGTTATGTTCTTTTGAATTTTCGAGAATTTTGTAAAGCGAAATGTTCAAAATGAGGATTTGTAATTCTAAAAATTTATTTCTAAAGGAGAAACTTTAAATTGTAAATGATTCTCTAATAATAAATGCAACAATATTCTGAATGCTTCCAAACATTACTGATCAAATATAAAATTACAATTTTAACTATTTTTTAATATTGGGAAATTTGTAAAATTTTTCACGTATTCAGAGATAAGAAAAATGAATTTGAAGCTTAAAAGTTTTCAAAAACCTACATTTTCTTATACATTTTTTGAAAACTCTTACAATATTTTCAAATGTTAAGACATTTTAGAATTTTTTCAAAATCTGAAAATATCCTTTTTACAATTTTGGAAATCTTTTTAAATATTTTAAGACCTTTTTAACTATCCTCTTGAAATTAATTTTTCAAACCCAAAAGCATGACAACATTTCTCGCGAATATTAATAAATTTTTCTTTCGATAATTTTTTGGAAGACTCCAATTTTTTACAATGTTTGAAAATCTCAAAAAATCTACATTTTTCTAAATTTTTTGAAACTTTTTCAAAATTTAAATTATCTTTATAACTATTTATTGAATTCTTTGTAAAACCTTGAAAAAATAATTAAAATCTTTGAGAAATCGTTTAAATATTTGGAAATCTTTGCGAAATATTAGAAATATTTGGTAATATTTGTGAAATTATTGACATTTTTGTAAAATAATTAAAATATTTGCGAAATATTTGTAATTATTGAAATCTTTATAAAATCTTTGGAAATCTTGACGAAATATTTTTTTAAATATTTGATAATAATTGTGAAATATTATAAATATTTGATAATACTAGATGAATTTTCTAAACAAAAAGGCAATTTTTGAATACACAATTTGAATTTGCATCCAAACAAAATTTTAGTTTGACTTTTTAATATCAAAATATGAGTTTCCAAGTAGAAGTACATTTTCTACGACGATACTTGAATTTTCAACCAAAAAGGAGGACTTTTAGCAAAATTTTAGATTTTTCAACCAAATAGTTGCATTTTTATCTAAGAAAGATGAAATTTCTACTAAAATAGATGAATTTTCTAAATAAAAAAGACAAATTTTCAATAAAACATTTGAATTTTCATCCAAATATAAAATTACAGTTTTAATTATTTTTTAATACAGGGAAATAATTATGTTCTCAGCATTTAGCTATCAGACTAGAATTTCTAAACTTTTTACGCATTCAGATGAGAAAATTGAATTTATGGCTTGAAAGTTTTTAAAAATCTATATTTTCATTTCCATTTTTTGAAATCTTTTGCAATGTTTTCAATTTTCAAATAACACATTATTGAAAGTTTTCAAAATCTGAAAATATTTCTTTTTATTTAGAATGTTGGAAATCTTTTAAGATTTTTAAAAATATTATCTTGAAATTAATTTTTCAAACACAAAAGCATAACAAAATTTTTCGGGAATATTAATAAATTATTGAAATCTTTGAGAAATCATTGAAATATATCTGAAACATTTGTTAAATAATTAAAGCCTTTGTGAAATCTTTAAAATCTTTGTGAAATTTTTGGGAAATCATTATATTCTTTAGAAAATTTTGCGACATTTTCGAAAGATTTTAAAAATATTGGTTAGGATTTGCAAAATTATTGAAATCTTTATGAAATTTTTGAAAATTGTTGAAATCTTGATGAAAACTTTGCGAAATATCAGAAACATTTTTAAAAAATTGTTAATCTTTATAAAATAATAAAAATCTTGGGGAAATCATTATTATCTTTACGAAATTATTAAACTTTTTGGAAATATTATAACTATGTTGTTGGAAATTTATCTTTTTTGATAAAATTGTAATCTTTTTGATTCAAAATTCATCTGCTTTGTTGAAAATCTAATTATTTTGTAGGAAATTCATGTATTTCGTTAAAAAAGTTTCTTTTTTTTTGTAAAAAATTCAATTATTGGGTTAAAAATTCATTTTTTTGGTATTTTTTAGTTAAAAATTAATGTTTGTTAACTAACAATTTAACTATTCCATTTTTTGTCTAAAATTGATATTTTATCATAGAGTTTTAATCTTCTCGATTGAAAGTTAATCTGTTTTGTTAAAAAATTTTCCTTTTTTTTGTAGAAAATTCAAGTATTTGATTAAAAATTCATTTTTTGGTTGGAAATCAATCATTTTAAATTAAAATTAATTTAATAATTTAAAAATTTAACTATTAGAAAAAAATGTTTTTTTTTTAGTTGAAAATTATTGTCTGTTAACCAAAAATTTGAATATTCGATTTTTTGTTTCAAATTTATCTTTCTTGATAAAATTTTAATCTTCTCGATTAAAAATTCATATGCTTTGTTGAAAATCCAACTATTTTTCGGAAATTCATCTATTTCGTCAAAAAAGTTTCTTTTTTTGTAAAGATTTCAATTACTGGGTTAAAAATTAATTTTTTGGTTGAAGATTCATAATTTTAAAGTAAAATTAATTTACTAGCTTAAAAATTTAACTATTTGATTACCAATGGTTTTTTTAGTTGAAAATTATTGTTTGTTAACTAAAAATTTAACTATTCCATTTTTTGTCGAAAATTGATCTTTTTTGACAAAAGTTTAATTTTCTTGATTAAAAATTCATCTGTTTTGTTGAAAATCTAAGTATTTTGTTGGTATCATCTATTTTGTTAAAAATTTGTCTATTTTTCGGAAAATATTCGTCTTTTGGGTTTAAGATTCATTATGGTAGTTTAAAATTAATTTCTTTGTTTAAAAACTTAACTATTTAATTGAAAATTTCTTTTTTTACTTAAAACTTTAATTTTTTTTAAACTGAAAATTAAACTATTCCATTTTTTATCGAAAGTTTATCTTTTTTGATAGACACTTAATGTTCTTGGTTGGAAATAAAATTTTAAATAAAAAAATCAAATAAAAAAAAGAATTTTTAACAACAAAATATGAATCTTGAAAAAGAAGTAAATTTTCTACGCAAGATACTTGAATTTTCAACCCAGAAAGACAAATTTTCAAAAAAACAGTTGAATTTTAACCAAAAATGATGAGGTTTTAACAAAATTGTAGAATATTCAACAAAATAGTTGAATTTTCATCCAAAACAGATTTCAGTTGTCTTTTCAATACCAAAATATAAATTTTGAACAATTCAATTTTCTAAGAAATAGTTGAATTTTCAGCCAAACAGTTGAAGTGCCAAATGGGAATTTTTAACAAAACCGTAGACTTTTTAACAAAATGTTTGAATTATCACCAAAATAATTACATTTTCATGGAATAAAGATAACATTTGAAATAAAACAGATGAATTTTTAAATCAAAAAGACAAATTTCATTAACAAATATTTGAATGTTAGCCAAACGAGATTTTAGTTTGACTTTTCAACATCAAAATATGAGTTTTAAACAAAAAGTCAATTTTACACAAAGATACTTTAATTTTCAACCAAAAAACACAAATTTTCAACAAGGAATGACTTTTCTAAAAAAATGTTGAATTTACAACCTAAGTTTCATCCAAGAAAGATGAACTGTCTGCAAAAACATATGAATTTTTAAAACAAAGACAAATTAAAAAATAAAAAAAATTGAAAGATTTATCCAAACAAGCTTTTAGTTTGAATTTTTAAATTAAAGACAAATTTTGAAGAAAAATTAATTATCAGGTAAAAAATTTTTTTTTGATTTTTCAACGCCAAAATATGAATGTAAACAAGTAAATTTTCTACGAAATGGTTGAATTTTCAAAAAAAAAAAAAAAAAACAGTTGCAGTTTCACCCAGAAAGGATGCCTTTTTAACGCAGTTTTGAATCCTTAAGCATAGAAGATTAATTTTCATGCGAACATTTTGTATTTTCATCAAAAAAACATGAAATTTCTGCTAAAATAGATGAAATTTCTAAATGAAAAAGACAATTTTTCAATATAAAATTTGAATCTTCATCCAAATATAAAATTACAATTTTAATTATTTTTTAATATTAGGAAATAATTCTGTTCACAACATTTTGCTATCAGACTATAATTTCTAAATTTGTTCACGCATTCAGATATGAGAAAAATGAATGTATGGCTTAAAATTTTCCAAAAATCTATATTTTATTAAAATTTTTTGAAATATTTTGCAATATTTTCAAATGCTAACAGATTTTTGAAATTTTGCAAAATCTGAAAATATCTTTTTACAATTTTAGGAATCATTTTATATATTTTAAGATCTTTTTCAATATTCTATTGAAATTAATTTTTCAAACTCAAAAGCATAACAAAATTTCTCGGAAATATTAATAAATTTTTCTTTCGATAAATTTTTGGAAGACTTTCAAATTTTTTACAAAGCTTGAAAATCTTAAAAAAAAACTACAATTTTTTTTAAGTTGTTAAAAGTTTCAAAATTTAAGTCATTTTTATAACTATTTATTGAAATTATTGTAAAACCTTGAGAAAATTATTGAAATCTTTGAAAAATCATTGAAATATTTCTTCAATCTTTGAAATATAAATCTTTGTTAAATAATTGAACTCTTTGTGAAACCTTTGAAATCTACGAAATATTTGAAATCTTTTTGAAATTTTTGGGAAAACATTAAAATGTTTGGCAAGTTTTGCAAAATATATTGAACAATTTAAAAATATTAGGTAGTTTTTGCAAAATTATTGAAATATTGATGAAACTTTTAAAAATCGTTGAAAATTTTGTGAAGTTATTAAAATGTTTGCGAAGTTGTTGAAATATTTGAAAATCTTTGCGAAATACTAGAAATATTTGGTAATATTTGTGACATTATTTACATTTTTGGAAAATTATTAAAATCTTTGGGAAATATTTGGTAATACTAGATGAATATTCTAAATAAAAGACAATTTTTCAAATTAAAAATTTTGAACTTTCATCCAAACAAGATTTTAGTTGGACTTTTCAACATCAAAATACAGGTTTTCAACTAGAATGAAATTTTCTACAAAGATACTTGAATTTTCAACCAAATAGTTGCATTTTTATCCAAGAAAGATGAAATTTCTACTGAATTAAATTAATTTTTAAATCAAAAAGACAAATTTTTAACAACAAAAATTTAAATATTAGTTAAAAAATATTGTTAGTTGAAATTAATATTGTTAATATTGAAATTAAATATTGTTAGTTGAATTAGTTCAACTTTCAAAAAAAGTTGAATTTTCAGCCGAAAAGGATTAATTTTGCGCAAAATTGTTAAATTTTCAAACAACTGCTAAAATTTATAATCTTCAGGTGGAAGCAACTGCAAAAAGAGTTTTTGCGTAATTTAAACAAATATTTTATTCAAGGAATAATTGATGACATACGCCTTTTTTACAAATAATGAGATTTTGATGTTCTAATACAAACAGTAATTAATTTCTTTTTCATTACAAATTTCCTGTTATTTACTTACCCCTATTGACCCAAAAATAATTTTTGCACATCCAAACAAAACCATCGTAGAAAAGATCAGATAAAGCAAATATATTTGTTTAATTAAACAAACATTTAATTCCACTACTCAAATTTCTTTGAATATGAACTCTGTAAGTATTTTTAACTATAAAAAACACTGACACACAAATCTTGGTTTATTTTTTCTCATTTTCTAAACTTGTAATATTATTTATTATATATTCAATCAAACAAAAACCGGCATTTATTGTAAAATGTATTTGGAAAGACGCCCTTAGAGTCGGAAAAATGAGAAAACTAACCTCCAAATCGTTGAAAATCGTTGATACGCTTGAAAATTCTTTTCAAAAACACTGTTGATTTTGATCAAATATGCACATTATGTGGCTGATTATTTGCTGCTTTTTGAGCAATTTTATTTCGCTGTCACAGGTGAACATTCCTGGTTGTTTTTGTCGTTTTTCTGCAACAGAAAAAAAAACCACTGACATAGAACAGCCGAGCTTGACAGTTATCGATAGTTGTGATATCGATATTATCGAAAATACCAATTGGGCCAAGTTTCGCATAAATATGATTTTATTTTGCGAAATATTGTTACTTTATTTATAAAATAAGGACGATAAATACACGAAAAGGAATTTTGTTTTTATTTTGCAAGACAAAAGTAGAATATAGAAGTTTTTATAATTAAATGTGTGTTTATTAGCTTTTATTTTGACTTGTATAGTCATGTGAGTGACAGTTAACCGGAATTGCCGGTATGTTGTAAACAAAGATATTGGACTTATTATATGTGAATTCAGTGAAAATGTCATCCTCGGAGTTTTATAATCTTTTAAATGGCAGTACATTTAATCCAAAAATGACTCCTGTACCAAAAATGCCAGAAATTTTAGAAAATGCAGAAACTAACCCACTTTGTGATTTTCGCATTGAGAAGGTTTTATATTTCGTTTTAAACATTTTATATTTAGTATTATTATTATTATTATTATTAAAATTTAAGAAATTTAATTCAGACCGAATCGAAATTTAACTTCTTTTTATCTTTAAATTCTTGGTTTTTAAAAATAATGATATTATTATATATTTTAAAACACTATCAAGTTCCTATTTTTTAATAATGAGTCAACTCAGACAAAAATTCTTGATTTAGGTTAAATTTTTGGTTGAACATGTATCTTCTTTGGTTGAAAATTCAACTATTTGGTTGGAAATTCGTCTTTTGTGATAAAAAAATTAATTCTTTTCGTGAAAAATTCATCTTTCTGGTTAAAAGTTCATTTATTTTATTCAAAATTCATTTTTTTAAAAAGAAAATTAATCTTTTCGTTTAAAAATGTATCGTTTAATTGAAAATTCATTTCTTTGGTTAAAAATTTAACTATTTAAAAAAATGATTTCTTTAGCTGAAAATGCAACTATTCTGTTTTTGGTTGAATATCCATATTTATGTTGTTGTTAAAAATTTAAATATTTCTTTGAAAATTTGTACCTTTTTAAAAATATTTTTTGTGGTAATTATTCTGCCTGGTTAAAAATTTATCTTTTTAATAAAAAATTAATTTTTTAGGTTTGAAATTTAACAGAATATTCATCATTTTAGTAAAAAATTCGTTGTTTTTTGGTTGAAAAATTATAATTTTAGTAAAAATATATTTATTTAGTAGAAAATTTATTTATTTGGTTGCAGCCGTTAACTCATAATAATAAATGTTCAATTTCAGACCAAGACTGCCAGAAATTTCTAAAATTTCTAAAAAAATTGCTAAAATTCTACATTTCTAAAATTGACCTGCTTTGTGATTTTCTTATTGATAAAGTTTTCTGTTTCCTTTTAAATATTTT
>JAAAKG020083271.1:0-16699 GCA_010014905.2 Druon quercuslanigerum | reverse complement strand
TGATGATGATGATGATGATGATGATGATGATGATGATGATGATGATGATGATGATGATGATGATGATGATGATGATAATGATAATGGTGAGGGTAAAAGTGGAGATGAAAATAACCAGAGAGATGAGTTCCATGATAATGAAAAACAGTTTTCTGATAAAGCTGTGTTTTTCATTTCCATGGTTCCACTTCAGTTAGTCATGAAAGATTCTGTCGTCTGGCAAAATGAAATTCTATTCTCAGTTCATTTTTGTCATTCCATAAAAATTGGATTTAATTAAAAAATTGATGTAGTAATAAAAAACGCGTATGAATATTATACAAACCTATTACTGAAAATGGACACTTAAATTCTTGAAAATGGCAATCAGTCATTTGAGGTGAATTTTGTTTTCGAGTGCACAATGATAGATGGAAGAGTTTGTAACATACTTACAGAAACAAAAGCAAGTACCTGCTGCAATATTTGTCAAGTCGATCCAATTTAATTAATGATTTGAAACATATTTGAATCGTTCATGAAACAAAGAGTTCTACAAGTTTGGATTGTCCACATTACATGCCTGGATTCGCTTTTTAGAATACCTGGATTCGCTTTTTAGAATACCTGTAACATGTTTCATATAATATCGATTTAAAAAAAAGCAGTGCAAGAAAGCCTGAAGAAAAGCAACTGAAGAAATCTAGAAAAAATGAGATTCAAAAATGGTTTAAATCAGAATCGTCATTGCCAGTGGACGTAGTAAAGCGAGAGAGTGGAACAACAAAAACGGGCAATGTTGCCTGAGTTTTCTTTTCGCTAGCTAAAGTTGTAGCGAAAATTACTGGTCTGGATTCAAATCTTATCAAAAGACGTCATGACGTAAGTCCTCTCGTCCGGTAAAATGATCGATTCTGAAAAACTCAAAACGTATGCTATAGATACGGCAAATTTTTGCTTGAAACTGTGTCCTTGATACAAACTGCCACCAACTGTGCATAATGTTCTAATACTCGAAAGTGAGATCATCAGATCCTTCAGCTTACCGATTGGATGGTTCGCAGAAAAAGTCCAAGAGGCGAGCAATAAAGTTTTCAGGAGGGTCCGATCAGGAAACAGCAGAATGTCCTACAGAATATCAACCAATAAAGATATTATAAACTATCTCCTGATTTTATCGGATCCGCGAATATCTTTGTCGAGGATAAAATAAATTTAAAAAATTGAGGAGCTATCAGAAGATGGGACAAAGCTGTTCATGCTATAATATATTATGTAAATGTTTGAATCTTATACACTCATAAGTAGAACCTGCAACCACGAAGTTTGGTGGAGAAGCTTTAATATTGCTATGGAATAAAGGTTTATAACAATATAACCAATGGGAGTGACACTATAATCAGGTATTTTGTTTGTATAAATTGTTTTTAACAATGAAAAGTGTTGTTTAATGGAACTCTAATCTGTAAAATTCTTGTCCTTTAGAGGAAAATAAATCATTCAATAGAAAAGAAAAACTTTCAATGCATAGATATGCCAAATAAGTGAATTTGTTTTTAAACTATTAACTATTATTGTTATTTGGTGCTTGTTTGCAATATCCATTCATTTGTTCATAAAAATTAACAAAATATAGGATATTTATCTACAAGATACATTTTTATTCAAAAAAAGTAACTGTACTAATTCCACACCTTTTTGCAGAGATATCGATGAACGGGATTACGCAAAATATCGCAAATATAACCAATTGCAAATTTGAGTTTAATAACAATTTATTAAATAACAAATTGAAAAAACGTGCACCTCTACGTTAATGTACGATTCTTTATTCCGTTGAAAATTGAGGAGCCGGCTGATTTTTGTCCCAAAAGGGTGGTTTCTTCCCACTGTGTGCCTTTATAAGCGTGAAACAGGATGTGTCCTACTGGAAAAGAATCGAGGGGGTGCAGAAGATTCTACAGGATGACAGTTTCAGTCCTCTATTCTTTATTCTTTTGGTGGCTGATATTGTAAACTTTTTAAAGAATATTTTTGCTAAATACCGTCAAATCTCTAACGATCAGAACCCAAAAAAAACAAAGATCGTCCCTTTCCCATCTTTTATTATTAATGAGCAGAGAGTAGATGAGCCTAGTTTGAAGTTGCGCAGCGAGCCTAGGCCCGACTCCCTCGTTGCGGGGACTGCTGCATCGGAGGAAGTGATGGGAGCGTGCTCGCAACGCCAGGCACATACCACGCTCTCTCACCATTTCCATCATTCAGCGGCAGTGGTGGGAGAGCATTATATGTACCTCGCGTGCGCGTGCTCTCCCACCACTTTTTCCATGCAGCGGTTCTCCGCAACGAGGAAGCCAGGACTAGGCTCGATGCGCAACATCAGACTGGGATCATTCACTCCCTGTTACGGCAGTGACTCAATATATATTTTTTCGAAGGATTTGAGAACGAGAGAAAGAAAACTTGTCAAATATCTGGGGTTTTGCGAGATCCTTGGATCAATAAAATTTTTAAAAATCAAACCGTTAGTGGAGGAATTCTATACTTTCACGATAAATTTTGAATTTTGCGAAAAAGAGAATTTAGTGGGTAGCAGACGACAGCCTTTTAACGTTGGAAATCGTTTGCAAAGTTTATTTTTTACCTTTAACTCTGACATCATAGAAGAATTGATGGGCCACGACTCGATAATGGTGAGTCTAAATTTTGCGAAATACGGTATTGCGGTGGCCTTTTTTATCCTTCATTTCAAGGTTTTTTGTATGTTGTGAACATGTCATGCTCACGTATTTTCAGATGATATTCATTATAAATTATTACGTAGCTGGGTGATGCAGTATTCAATGCATCTAAGTAAAAAATTAGAATCAGCCAAAGATTAAGAAATTGTCAACTGGAAAATAAAAACCAAAAATGTCAATACAATTTCGAACAAAATATTGAAATACTTTTTGTAAATAACATCTAAAAATACACAAATTTTATAGATAAGCCCATGATACAAAACTGGCGAATATTGAATTTTCAATTAAATTATAAATTGATCAAGTTATCCAGGAATAAATATTAAAGACAACAAAAACATTAGAACACACGCAGCGTGGTTCCCAGGCAGACTCTTTACTACTGTATCGTGACATATTTCGCAAAATTTAGGGTCACCCATCACCCATTTGTGGCTCTTCTAAAACATAATGACTGTCGTGAATTCTTCTACGATGTCAGAATTGTGAGTAAAAAACTAAGATTGCGAACGATTCTCACCGTTCAAATACTGTCGTCTGCTACCCTCTGATTTCTATCTTTTGCAAAATTCATTTTTATCTTGAAAATAATGATTTCCTTAACAAAGTGTTAAGTGCAATTGAGCAGACTAGCTTCCTAGTCTAAAACACAACTTATTGTGTTTATTTTATGCGGGCGCCTTTTGAATCTCATTAATTTTGGGAGATGAGCGTCGATCCTTTTTATATTTTTATTCAGTTAAGGTTGGCAAATTTTGTGCTTTAAATTTTTTTGTATTTAAACAAGCAAATGGTTTAAAAAATTTTAAGAATTGAAAGAAGAATAAACTTTATTTTTTACATTTTTATTAAGCTTAGAGGACTCTTTTTCTTCTATTCTTTTTTTAAAAACATTTTTATTGAGTTGGAAAAAATGATATTTTTGCTGTGAAGTTTTTCTGAATTAAAAAAAAAGGATCTATGTTAGTGCTCTTTTCTGAGTCATTGAGAATTAATCTTTTTTGGTTAAAAACTAAAAATTTTTCTATTTTTCGCAAAATTTGATATCACTTTTGGGTTAAATATTACATCTTTAACTTAAAATAATTTTTTTCAAATAAATATTTAAATATCTCAATTTCGCTTGATACTTGATTTTTTTATTAGAAAATTCAACTTTTGTGTGGAAAATTCATAAATTATGTTGTTAATTCATTTTCTGCTTGAAACTGATTTTCAACTGAAAATTAAGGTTTTCTATTTTTCGCTAAAAATTTATATTTTAGTTAAAAATATTGCCAATGTTATTAAATATTCCACTAGACTAATAGTAATAATTTTAAGTGAAAAAAATTATTTAGGCAGATTCCATTTGTTTAAATAATTAAAAATCAATTAATCAATGTTATCACATATTCCACTATACCGATTTTAATAATTCTCTACATGCCCCTATACTTTCCCGTAACATTTTTTCAAACCCTAAAAATCTATTCAAAAAACTCAAAAATTGATTTTTCCCCATGTTTTTTACATGGAAAACTTCAAATCAAAACCGGCACTTGTTAAAATAAACAATAAAAAAAATAAGAAATTAGGGAATTACTTTTTCCGGATTTTTAATAAAATGGAGGGGGGGGGGGGTATCTTGCCCTCTAAAAAAAGCATTTTTGAGACACTCTAGTGAGGAGACACATCGAAAGATCAAAAATAAAGATCTGTGAAGTATTAAATCCATTTATTTCTTTAATCCACAAATACATTTTTTTATTACAAAATATTATTTTTCAGACGAAGTCGAATTAACATGTTAAAACTAATTTACAGCAAAATTATTACTGCTTGCAATTTTACATTTAAAGAAAAGTTCCATCCCATCCAAATAAGTCTTTTTAACATGGTTCAAAGTGAAAATTTGTTTATCTTAAAATTGAATTTGTGACATCAAAAAATTCTTTATATGAAGAAAAAAATTATTTTTGATTTACATCGAACAAGAGAAGTGGAATAAAAAAAAATACAACGGCTGCTAATTGTTTATGTAATTTCGTGCGTTGTGGACAATGCATTTCTAAATCAAATTTCCACCTTTTAAAGTTCATTCAAAAAAAGCTTTAATCCATAGATTTTTATTTTAAAGAACTAAGTTTTATTGCCTAATTTTAAATGAATTTTGTATAGTGAAAACTTAATTCAGAAGTCGATTTCGCACTACACACTAA
This sequence comes from Druon quercuslanigerum, assembly GCA_010014905.2. Lineage (NCBI taxonomy): Eukaryota > Metazoa > Arthropoda > Insecta > Hymenoptera > Cynipidae > Druon > Druon quercuslanigerum. The sequence continues at coordinate 11,775 of JAAAKG020083271.1, read as the reverse complement.
ATTCTAGGCCATGTTTTACTTAAGGATAAAAATCTCATTTAAAAGAAATCTAATTAAAAAGATTGTTCGTGTATTATATTTTAAGATAAATACCCAATAACTTAACACACGGAAAGAATTTCTCGCCAGAAGACGTGCTAATCGCTGCGAAGAATGTTATGCATTCATTTGGAATACTTGTTGCGCCGTTTAGCTAAGAGCTCCCGAAGATGGTCCGATGGATAACTGCGCATGCGTCCAGTAGAACCAATAAAAAGCTATTCTGCACGCATGCGCATCAACAGTCCAGGCTCTATTTGGGAGAACTAGTTTGGGGTGTTCACTCTGGAGACGATCTTTTGTACACCCAGCTTTCAGCTCTAAATTAGTTGTTTGCTCCAATCTGCTTTTTTTTATTTTTGCATTTGTTTTTTTTCAAACTAAAATGGATTTAGAAGAAAAGAGTGGAAATTCCGTTAAAATAAAGTTTTAGTGCAAATGAGAGACATCCATGCTCGTATAACTACAATAGTTCTTATTCAATTCCAATGCTGTAGCGCTTGTTTTATTCTTTAAAAGATTCTCTACAAAACCCATTAGCACGTTTTTATTTAAAAAATTTTAATAATGAAAACCTATTGTTTACGAAAATAAGGATATCATAATCTCAAAATAAACATTTTATTTAATAAAAACATACTAATCAGATTTTCAGAGAACCTTTCAAGGAATGAAATTAGCCCCACAGAATTAGGTTTAAATAACAATTTCAACTGTTACCTAAAGTGAATTTAAAAAAAATAAAAACCTAAATACTATTATTAAATAAACAATGCAAATTGCAAAATATTTATTTGATAAAGTTCACCTCGAGGTCTTTTCTAAAACTAGGTATAATTAATATTAAAATATTTCGCTCGATTATTTTACTCATTCATGAAAACTTTTATTTCTTAGATTAAAATAACGATAGTCCATGTTCATTTAAAAACAAGGTTAATGAACATTCTCTTTTCCTTTTAAATATCAAGCTAAATTTCATGAAAATAATTCAGATGAAAAGGAAATTTTTTAATGTAATCATCAGAATTAATTAAATTTGTTGGCAATTAATAGTTGTCGTTCATTTTGTTAAACTTGAAAATTTTTTAAAGTACAATTTTTTTAAATTATGCAAAATACAAAAAATGTGTCAAATAGTCTTTCAGAAAATAAATTTAAATTTTCCCAGCAATGTAGAGAATTTTGTTTGATTCTCTTAAAACCTTTTCAAATTCATAAAAAACTTGCTTTCTTACAAAATTGTAAAAAATCTACATTTTTTTCAACTTTTCTATCAATTTCAAATAACTATTTTTTGGAATTTTTTTAAGATATGTAAACGTTATAAAGGTTTTCGTTTTGAAAAGTTTCCAAAAAATTCTTTTTTGTAACTTTTTTGAAAATACATACTTTCAAATCTTTTAGAACATTATCCTAAAGTTAATTTTTTAAAACAAAAAATCATTTAACATTTTTCTGGGAATCTGAAAAAAGTTTGTTTTTATTTTCTTGAAACTTTTCGTAATTTTAATAGAAGTTTTTGTAATTCTGGTTCAATTTTTTTTCATAACTTCCTTAAAAAAAAGAAATACTTTGAAATTCAACCACGAATCTTCAGACAGTTTTATTGATCTCTTAAAACTTTTAAAAATTCTTAAAACGCTTCTTATTTTTTGTTCGAAATCTTCAGAAATGAACCTTATAACATAAAATCTTAAAAATTTTGAATGGCCTCAAGTCTTAGTATCCGCGTGGTAGAAAAATTAAAAAGAATTAAATATGTAAAATTATAAAATTTTAAAATGGTATTATCAATTTATAAAAAATTACGAAATTTCACCCTCAAAAAGATGCATTCTATTACATTACAGTCATCGAAAACATTAAAATAATTTATATATCCAGAAAATATTATAATTTAAAATACATAATTTAATCATTTTTAATAAAAATGAACACATATTGATCATTATTTTCTGTAGATTCCATTAAAATAGTTACCTTTAATAATTTAAAATCTAAATACCCTGATAGGCGAGAGTGTAATTATATTTTATAATTTATTGAAAATTTGTCTTTGTTAGTTGAAAATTCATGTGTTCTGCTAAAAATTTGTCCTTTTCATTAAAAAAATTTATTTCCTTATTTAAAAAGTTTACTCTTTTTTTTGAAAAATTTACGTATTTAAAAAAAATTCGTATTTGATAGCAAATCTTTTTTCTTATTTTGTTAAAATGCCTTTTTTGGATTAAAAACATCTATTATGTATTATGTATCACTGCATATATTTTTACAAAAATATTCTAGAGTGAAATAAGCATATACTTTTTAAAATTATAGAGTTTGCTACAGATTAGGTAATTTCAGAAAAAGTCAAGGAATGTTCAGGCACAATCTGAGAGAGCAAGGGAATTTTCGAAAAAGTAAAGTTGAAGATAATTTTATTATTATGGTTAAAAATCGAAACTAATTTGTTGAAAATTAATCTCTTTTGTTCGAGAATTCAAAACATTTTGTTAAACGAATCATCTTTTTTTTATAGAATGGAACTATTTTTGAATAAAATTAAAATCCTTTTTATTTGCAATATCACTTTTTTCGTTTAGAATTCATCATTTTTTGTTGAAAATTCGAATACTTAGAGGAAAGTGGAACTACTTTGCTAGAAATTAAATCGAAATTCTTTTTTTATTGATGGATATTTTACTAACTGAAAATTTAAGTATTTTATTTTTGAAAGATATTTTATCATTTTAGTTGAGAATTCACTTTAACTATTTCATTTTTTGTGGAAAATTTACCTTTTTTCATGGAAATGTAAGGTTTTTGATAAAAAATGTTCTGTTTTTGAGAAAATTCAACTATTCTTTTTTTTGAAATGTTTCTGGTTGAAGATTTATCACTATGATTAAAACCAAATTTCTTTGGCTGTAAATTCTTTTCTTTTTAGTTGAAAATTAATTTTCCTAACTGATGATGTAACTATTCCATTTTTGCTTGAAAATTTATATTTTTAGTAAAAAATTAAATAATTTTTCTGAAAACTGTTTTTTTTTTGTTTTTCAGTTGGAAATTTATACATTTAATGAAACTTTATCTTTTTTGTTAGTAAATTCATCTTTTGAGTCTAAAATTCAATTATTTTGTTGAGAATCCGTTTTTGATGTTTTTGAAAATCGATTGTTTTTATATGAATACTCATCTACATTGCTGAAAATGAGTCTTTTTTGGTATAATTAATCTTTTGGGTTAAAAATTCAATTAACTATTTGTTTGAAAATTAATATTTTTCATGAAGATTGTAAATAGTTTTAGAATCAAAAAATTTTTTTTGCAATAATATTATTAATCGAGAATTTCTCCGAGCACTTAAACTCTTTACAACACTACTCACAATTACTGTGCACTAGGTGGCGTTGCTGATTTGTCAAAATTCTTTCCGCGTAACCATAAATCTGTGTAATAATTGTTAAGAATTCCGTGGACATAATAAATAGTTTAAATATATATTATGTGCATATATAAATTATAAAAATTACTGTTTCTTAATATTATTTTTTCTGTATTATATCACATTAGGAAAAAAGAATTATTAGTTTCTCCTCGAGCGAGAGTGGGTGTCGACATCCCAAAAGGTGTGGAGTCAGAAATGTCAAATATTCTTTTACCAAAGGTCTTGGTGAAAATTGAGGTCATATAAGTCCGTTTCAGCATCATCCTACTCGGTATAAGTGCTATCGTCAGCCCTAACTTGTTTATCTTTTACCATTAATGTCCGCATCATTGTTTTGTTCTTGTCTCTTTGAAATGTACAAACCAGTGTATTCCCTGGTAGTAGTCCACGAGTTAATTGATTTTGCCCATTCCTTATCTCTACCTTTCCATTATTCTTTGTATTGTACCAGATACCCATCCCATTTGAAAGATACTTTTTGCCTTCCTTAAGAAAATCTTTATTATGTTGTGAACTCAATTCTGGAAAAAGAAAAAGAAGTAGAATAATATTTTTACTTGAATCCTGGATCGAAAATCAGAGTCTTTCCGCTATTGCACTGTGACTTGATTTTTTTCCAAATTCCCATGTTTTCTTCAAATAAATTAAATTTGAAAATATAATATTTGAATCTCGCGCGCTGCAGACCGTAAGGTTCCGACAGGCGGCGCTGACAACAGTCGACGCAAGCGCTCGAGCCTGGATCATAAAATTTTTAATTGCATTTGTAAGACTTATTGCACTTTTCGGGAATTGTATGATCATTCAGACAAACAGTTTTATTATAAAAGAAATAAATGCATTTTTAACGTAGCAGGTGAATTTTTAACTAAAACAATAAAATGTGAACCAAATAGTTGGAGGTTTGCGGGAAAAAGATACCTTCTAACATAATTCTTTATATCTATATAAATCAGATCAATTTTAAGTCAGAGTGAATTTGCAATTAAAACTGTAACCAGACAAACGAGAAACTAAACATCAATAAATTTTTGAACAAGAATAAATAATTTCTATATTTTTCATATCAGAGATCGATCCCGACTTACTGAACAGGCAATGTAGGTAAGTCCCTAGGGTGGCAAAAACTGGGGGCGGAAACTTTCAAAATTTGTTTCATCCGTGAAAAACTAGAATTCAAGTTCCAATTTCAACTTGAGAAATAAACTTAAGTTCTAATTGTCTGCAATTTTAATATTTAAACAAAATTTAAGCAATTTAAATTAGATTAAAATCCAAATTAAAAATCCAATCATCAAAATGATGAAAACTCCTGTAGACAACAAGAATCCATCGCCCAAATTTGGACAACCACTCTAAAAAAGAAAAGAAAATAATTTTCCTCCTTGCACAAAGATAAAAAGAGGAAGGAAAAATGAAAAGGGAACCAACCAAATCCCCTTCTCTTTCTTTCTTCCTTTTGTCTTTTTTATTTTTTTTAGTATCAAATAAAAACAAAAAAACATTTGTTAAAAATAAACACCAACGTTTCGGCACTCATTGAGCACCCTTATCAAGGCAAACAAAAACAAAAATAACAAAACAAAAAATACCCAAACAGACAGGAATAGCACCAGCACCACAATGCTCTCTTCCTGACACCCGATAATCAAATGAGGTTCAAAATGGAAACCTGTCATGAATATATCGGAAACATCCGATAAGGGTCAAAAGGTACACCGGTTACAAACATTCCTAAAAAAATCCATCATAATCGTATCAGAACAAGAAAAAATAAAAATAAAATTTAAAACTTATAAAAACTAAGTGCTAAATATAATCAATCATAGTAGAATCACTCTTGTTTAACCTGTGCAAATCAGTCTTTAAATTAATAGATAAATTCTTTTGTTTTTTAATGTAAAGCATTTCCATAAATTCTCTCCTTCTCTCACTACCATTACTCTGCAAAAATACAACATTATCCCAATCAAAATCATGGTCAACATCATTAAATGCCTTGTAATGCGTGGCAAGAACACTCTTATAACAGCGTCCCAAACGAACATCACTTTTGTGTTCCTCTATTCCAGTGAGACGGTCCGTCATATTCTCATAATTTAAATTAAATTTTAAAGCTACGGGTAAATATTTATATTGATACGCCTCTGACTCATAAGTGAACAAGCAGGTGGAACGAAGGGGTGATTCACCAAATCCTTCGATCATACAATCGATTGCGCGCGCCATCGGCGAGTAAGTGGGAATAGCGCGGGACCAATGCACTCTATAAATATTGGTACCGGAACCGGTACCAATTCACTTCTTACAAAAGTCTCAACGTTGCGAGACGCATTTGGCTCCTCATATGACCAACTGCATATACGAGCACGTCACTAAAATTCTGAAAGGAAACCGACTAAGTCAAAATTCTCCTTCAAGTATTAAATAACTTGTCCTAATTCATTATTTTTGAATTAGGATAATGAATCTGAGTTTGTGGGTGTTTATAAACAATAAATGTGTTTAATGTGTGTCACAACCCTGCACCTTATTTTACTATAAGGACCTTATTGTGCATGATTACCTCAGGGAGTTCTATTAAAAAAGTTTATTGGAAAAAGTAAAAATATGTGTAATGTGTGTTACGTCTCTGCACCTTGTTTCACTATAAGGACCCTGTTGTACGATGAAACGCCAAAGTGAAAACAGAATCATGTGCATTAAGCTTATGTAGACCTTATAAGGAAAATCGATATCCTTGAATCCAAACTATCATTAAAATTCGCAATCATCTCTCCCTTGATTAGAATTCACAATCTATCACTTGGGTCATCAAGTAATAACTAAAAATTCAGTGGGAATCTTTTTTTATTGCAAGAATTAATCTTATGTCGCTCAATTTTGTTTAACCGTCCAGTTTAGTTTTAAAATGGTTAGGGCTATTTTTAGTGTCCTAGCAGTATTGGAATCAACAGATATTATTGATTGTAATTCACTGAACAAGACAGAGTAAATGCATACAGAACGAGTCTCTCAATGAAGGTGAATGTCACTGAGAAAAGTTTGGAATGCTACGCTACTATCACTAAAAATTAGTATAATTTTGAGTCAATGCTCACCATATTAAAATAATCCAAATGCACTAAAAACTAAACTTTGAATATGGAGAAACATAAAATTTATCCCCGGTTTTGATAGAACGATAACTTTGCCCTAGGATTAAGAAGTCTGCCAGTCTGTCCCACGTAAGTCATCTCACAAATCCTGCAAGTGATCTTGTAGACGAAACCACCCTTTCCAAAATTATCTAAAGGATCATTGCAAAATTACTCTCTCTTATGTCCCTCTGATTATCTGCAGGCAAGACATTGCTTTGTCTACTTTTGATTTGTTGAATTCTAATTTTAATACTTTTCTTAATTAACTTTTAAAGGTAATGATGTAGGAAAAAGATATGCGTAACAATATTTATATTTTCTTTGTGAAATGGAACATGTGACAAATTAGAATTCAACAAATCAAAATCAGATAAAGCAATGTTTTTCCTACTAATAATCAGAGGGATTTGAAAGAGTCACGTTCCTTTATTACTTTTGTTCTTCCATTTTTTGGTAAAATTTCGAAAACTATTTTCCGTATACCATTTAAAATGGGGTCAACAAGAACTCTTTTCAAGGATTCTTTGGATAACTTTGAAAAGGGTGGTATTGTCTACAAGATTACTTGCAGGATTTGTGAGACGACTTACGTGGGTCAGACTGGCAGACTAATTAATACTAGGATGGAGGAACACAAAAGTGATATTTGTTTAGGACGCTGTTATAAAAGTGTTCTTGTTAGGCATACAAAGGAATTTTTTGATGTTGACCATGAGCTTCACTGGAATATTGTTAACATTTTGTATATGGGCAGTGATAAGAGAAATAGAGAATTCATGGAAATGCTTTAGATTAAAAAACAAAAGAATTTAACTATTAATTTAAACACTGATTTGGACAGGTTAAACAAGAGTGATTATAGTTGGATTGATTATATTTAGCACTGAATTTTCTTAAGTTTTTAATTTTATTTTACTGTCACTAGTTCTGATGTGCTTATGATGGATTTTTCAGGTATGCTTATAAGCGGTTTACCTTTTGTAGCTCATCGGATGTTCCCGGTGTACTTATGATAGATTTCCATTTCAAACCTCATTTGATTGTCGGGTGTCAGGAAGAGAGCATCATGGTGTTGGTGCTGTTCCTGTCTGCTTGGGTATTTTTACCTTTTTTATATTATTTTATATATTTTCATTTTTGTTTGCCTTCATAAGGTTGCTGCATGAGTGCCGAAACGTTGGTGTTTATTTTTTACAAAAGTTTTTTTTGTTGTGATTTGATAGAAATAAAAATAAAAAAGAGGAGAGAAAGAAAAAAAGAGAAGCAAGGAGATTTGGTGGGTTGCCTTCTTATTGTTATTTCCTCTTTTTTATTTTTGTCCAAGGAGGAAATAATTTCTTTTTTATTTCATAAAAGAAAAAAAATGGTTTTCTCTATTTGCTGTTTTAAAATATCAATAGGAACATTTTATAGTGGTTGTCAGAACTTGGTCGATGAATTCTCGGTTTTATTTTCGGGAATTCTGCACTATATTCTAAACAGTGTGGCAAGTTCCAACGGCCCAAATTTCATGTTTGTAATTATTTCAAGTATTTTTCTGATTGATGGGTTTCCAAAAATCCTATTCGAGTAAAAAAAGAGAATCTCGTCTCGGAGAGTGAAAAATTTTGAAGTAGATTATTTGAATGATCAAAAAAATTGTCGCGTAGTGCTATAAATTTTTTAGGAAATTAAGTTATATTGTTCTTGCTTCGTGATTCAAAATTTAAAATACTTATCACGCACACACCTTTTTTAAAGGTCAGGTGCGGCTTTTTGAATAATTTTCAAAAGTGAAATATCATGAAAAAAGCATGATTTTCTATAGAAGCGCACTTTGCCTTTGAAAACACCTATGACAACCCTTTTTGACATGTTCAATACGTAATATTAATAAAAAATTTTTGCTCTGCGATACCGGATTTCAACAAATTTTAATGTATTTGATAACATTTTGAAAAAGTCTATAAGCGACTTTATAGCAAAATCGTACCAGAACTAGGTAAACATGTTCATGGTTTTTTTTTTTGGTTTATCATTCATTACTTTAGTTTCAAGTTGAACTATTTTGCTACAAAGTTATTGTATTTGGTTAAAAATTCAAATTAGTTTTTTCAAAACTTCTCTTTTTTGATTGAAGAATTAATTATTAAACTTTTTAATCTTTTTTGGTGTAGTTTAACATTCCTTTATTTTTTGAAGAATTGAACAATTTTGTAAAAAAATTCGCTTTTTTGGTTGAAATTTCTTGTATTTTGTGGAAAATTTGTATGTTGCAGAAACTTCGTCTTCTTTATAGAAAATTGATATTATTAGTTAAAAGTTCAAATAAAAAAATTAAATTTTTTTTTCATCCTTTTGAAAATAACCTGCGAAATTAAAAATCTTAGAAATAACACTTATAGAGTAAGGAAAAATCAGCTTTGTGGTTTCATCACAGAAAAATTTTAAAGCCATTTTTAAATAAACCTCATACTTCCACTCTGAGTTCTAACTCAGTCTTTAGGCTTAACATTAAAACCTGACCTGCTTTAGTGATTCTTAAAAAACTTTCTTTGATAAAAAAAGGCTGTTTGTAAAAGCGATATCAATAAAAAAATATAAATAAAAAAGGTTTGATAGAAATTTATATTTTTTTAGTTAAATGCTAAATATTAGTCAGATTTGACCAAATAAAGAAATATTATATCAATTACAATATAAAGATTATGAAATAGAAGGAAGGTAATAGGAAGTTAATAAATCGTTTGTAGAAATATATGGAGTTTTATTTAATTTCTCTTCCCGTGTCGTACCCTGAATAAAAATTAATATTTGATATTAATAAATAAGCTTATTACAGACAATTACGTACAATGCTTCAAGTATTTGCTCATAAATTTATTTGCTTAAATATTTATCCCGCTAGTTGCAAATATATTTCTTCTTTACAAATTTCAACTATTTTTTTTAAAGTTCCGCTTTTTGGTTGGTTGGAAATATATATCTCCTTAAGTTAAAAATTTACTATATGGTTTAGAATTGATGTATTTTGTTCAAAATTCGTCTACTGTTGAAGAAAATGTAAAATGTTGTTTGAAAGTAATTCTTATTTGTTGCCAATTCAACTTTCTGGTTAAAAATGTATACCCTTTTCGCATGCAGATTAAAAATTTCTTTAGCACTCATAAATTTTACAAACGTGTCTATGGACTTTTCTGTGTTTTTTATTATTATAAAAACCTTACATTATCATCGAATCTTTACGGTTCCTTTAATTAAGTTGTATTAAAATTAAAATTATTTTAATATTTAAAGAAAACACACATTTTGGATTTCAAAATTTTCTTCTTTTACTTGCTGCTTTTAAATAGAAACTGAAAAAATGTTTCTTTTATAGTGAAAAAATAATAAAAATAATACTGAAACATCTTAATAGCGTTGGAATAGATTTGAAAATTTTGCTATTCCTCATACATTTCTTAGCAGTAAATAGTTTCATTCCACGATAAATTTAACAGACATTAAGAATTTAACAAACGAATCGTGTATTTTTTCCACATTTTTTTATTACGCGTACATTTATCAGGAGAAAACAATTTTATTTTGCAATAAAATTTCATATAAAAAAATAAAATATTTCGTTTTAGAAATTTAAACAATTATCAAACGCGCGATTTGGGCAGAGATTGAAAGAAAATAAAAACAAATCTTTATCACGTAAATATTTTTTTAATGTTAACTGTTTTATTGTACTTTAAAATTTCTTATAAAATAATTTTTTTATTTATTATTTTTTTTATTATTTATTAGTTACTTTATTTATTTATTAGAAAATATTATGTTGCAAAAAGTTTAAAAATTATCATATTCGCGACTTGGAGATAGATTGGAACTTTTTAAGAAAATTATTCATATATTTCTTTCTACTTTTGGAATTAATCAAAAATATAAAAATGTTCACTGAAAATTTGTATTTACGCCAGGATAAATTAAAATCAATTTTAATCACCCTTGCGTGGAAAAGAAAAAATTGAGATCCGCAGCCACTGCATTTGAGAACAAAATCTTTAGCCGCAAAGTGAAACCCTGAGGAAATTCTGAGGAAGTTACAAAAAAAGAATCATTATATACAATGCTTCACAATATTAAGTGTGTGCTTGCTTGATTAATTTTTTTTGTGAAAATTACAGTAATATTGTAATTCATGAATAAATAATACAGCTTTATAAAACTAATTTATTCAACATTTTTTATACTAGATAAAAGATGTGCCACAGCAACACCCGAACAGATGATTCTTTCAAAAGTTATCCGGTATGCATACGACAGCTACAAACAGACAACATCTGAAAACGCACGATATCAATAAAATGAAGAGGGGAAAAACGTACGTTTTTGAAAGCCCTACAAGATTATCATAATACCTTTTCGAACTCCTTCGAAAAATCAAAAATTCAAATTTCGATCGCAGAAAAAATAATAAAAATAAAATATTCCATTTTGTGGTCAAACAACGCAAGATACGAAAAAAGTCAATACAAGAAAAATGGGTTTCTTTGCACACCCTACAAGATGGTCCTAACAACTTTTTGAATTTTTCATTAAATTCCATTTCACGGACAAACTATGCAAGATACGACAAATGTTGATTGGACAAAAATTGTGCATTAAAAAAAGATCTACAAATTTTTTATGGTATATTATTTTTTATTAGTGAAAAATAAAGAATAAATGATAAAGTCATGTTAATGGACAAAATTTGTACTTTATTTTGCAAGATCTGAATAAGCAGTCCCGAGCCGAGGTAAAGAATTTACACGGAACGCAAAGCGCGCTTAAACTTTTGGGTTTCTATTGTACGATGAACAGAAACGAGCGTGGAGCGCGTGGTTTACATGATTTTGAAACTAAATATCAAGCGCAAAGCGCGAGTGTCTTGATGAGATAAGAATGTGTTCCTTAAGGTTTCTGGAGAACCTCAAGTAAATTAGTTCTTCTCTTTATGTGAAACTGACGTAATTGAACCAAAAGCATGTCATAACTATTGTGACGTTATAGATTTTACAACGCACAAGAATCGATTGAAATTGTAAATTAAAAAAAAAGATTTCTAGCACCTCAGAGTTCGCACGATGCTCCACGGCTCGCTTTATTCATATTTTTGTAATTAAATATTAGGCTAATTAGTTCCGATTTCCA
>JAAAKG020083260.1:0-16702 GCA_010014905.2 Druon quercuslanigerum | reverse complement strand
GTTATTTATTTAAATAACACGCTCATTCCGCAACACTGCTCCGACCCAGGTTGCTGATCAATCTCTCTAGCAATCACTCCGAAAAAGATCCTTATAAAGTCGTCATGTGGTATTTAATAAGCTGATCCCTCTGAAATTATTGTAGTGGCTTTTGTCTCCCTTTTTTGTGTATTAGTATGATAATGGCTTTTTTTCAATCGTCGGGAACTTCTCCTATCTCAATACATAAATTTATCAATTCGCACAGGTATCAATTCATCAGCACAAGTAGCATCAATTCTTAGTGGTAAATACTCGCCACCGTCTTTAAGCATTTCAGCGTTAATACTGTCTACCTCGGCAGTGCCACACACTTTCTTAATTGAGTTTTCTAACGCAGCGTGTTCTAGATCGTAGGTGTTTTGTCCTATAGCTTCATCCCCGAATAGCCCCCTAAAATATTATCTTAAAGCTTCTATAATCCCGTCTGCATCATATAGCATTTCCCCTTTACTATTTCTCATGTTGAAAAATGCTGCACTTTTATTTCCCATCATTTTTTATAAAGCAGTTTCTTGCTTCATTCAAAGTCGTTTTGTATTTTATTCTCCTCTTCTGCTTCAATTTTATCTTTAGTTTCCTTTGCTAATAGTTTCAGTATCCTTTTTTGTGCCTGTAATCATTCATACGTCTATTTCTTTCCTCATCGCTAATACCTACCATGCACAAAGTTCTCCTTTACGCTTCTTTCTTTCTTCTTTGGGCAGCCTGAATTTCATCATACCAACATGCATCACCAGACATTCTTCCTACAACCGTGGTATCACACTAGTCAGACAGTTAAGTGGGAGTTAGTCAGTTAGTCAGTCATTCTGATTCCTACTTTCATTCTAGCACACCGCAGTCTGCTAGATACGACATCATGATCTTCGAGATGCTGCTTCCCTCTTTCATTTAAAATCAGAGCGACTCCTTGTCTACCATGTGATTCACTACCTACGACTGACTAGATCGCACATCTAACAATGATGCCCCGGAACTTAGTCCATGCGCCCCCTTGTTTCTTATAAGCGCCTCCCAAGTTGCCCTATATATGCTTCTGTAGGTTCTCAATTTTGATTTGCGTTTATTTTGTTTTCTTGGTTCTATTTTTTCTCCACCCCGACCTAAGTTAATTTAGGAGATTAGAAGGTAATGATCGGTATTGCATTCACAACCCCTCATGACCCTTGTATCTTTGACTAGCTCTCTTAGTCTTTCATCCGCAACAACAAAGTCAATTATACTGTGGCTATTTTCTTTGGATCAGGTATGCATGTGGATCATTTTATGCCTAAACCAAGAATTTGTAATAAACTGCCATTTAAAGCGAACCAGAGGGCGTCTTTTATTTCTCTGTGATCACTATAAACTGGTGCGTAGCATGCTATGATAAATAATCTTCTGATTCCTACTTTCATTCTAGCCCACCGCAGTCTGGGAGATACGAAATCATGATCTCCGAGATGCTGCTTCGCTCTTTCATTCAAAATCAGAGCGACTCCTTGTCTACCATGTGATTCACTACCTACGACTAACTAGATTTCAAATCCGCGTTTCAGAACACCGTTTTATATGTCTCTACTTTCGCATTCCTTTCTCTTTGTTTCAGGCACGCACAAAATATCTAGTTTCCTTACGCGCATAGTTTCTCGTGATTCTTTTACCTTAAGACCATTCACCCTCTAGCATTCCAAACACTCAGTCTCGATTCGTCGCCTGAAACTTGATCATTACATTTTCCGTGTGCATGTCTTTTGTCAATTAAAGTTTTAATCCTTTCCGAGGTTACTTTATTGTTTGTATTATTCATTGTTTAGATTATACGCCCAACTACGAGCTTTATGCTCAAAGTTTATTTTGCGAGTCGAAATTATGTCCAAGTTAAGTAGTAATTCGCCATATGGTGGAGAGTGGAGTTATAACGTCCGTGCCACCAAACTTCCGATAATAAGGGAGGGTTGTGAGGAGGGGGGGGGGGGCAGAAAATCAGATTTGTCTTGGGTTTATGTTTTTATACTAAAAAGATTACCTACAGCTGCCTTTCGCAGCGTTGTATTAGATAGGAGTTCATGTGATCCCATCTGTTAATAACCGGCCGTCCTCTGGACAAAGCTTATGTTAAAATCGTAAAGATTACGAAGACTTACTTAAAATTAAAGTAAGCAGAATTGATAACAGAGCTTCTTTTTTAATTTTTAAATTTTTCCAGAACTTGGATTCTAATTTAATCATTTATCAGTGGTTCTTACTAACAAATAAGTAATTCAAAGATAAGAAAATTCATGAGTTGACCCTATACTTAGCTAATTCGAAAACAAACGGGAATTTTTACAAATGTATTTCGATTTCTTTTCATTTGATTTTGAAATATATTTTTTTAACTGTGAATTTTTTTCCTGGTGGATCGATTCTTATGGTTAAGATATTTCGTTTAAGTGATGAACTTGTTGAAAAAATAATTTTTTAGAAATAAAATAAATTCTATGCAAATTTTGTTGTTTGGAATTAATAATAGTTTAAAACAAAAATAGTTTAGAGATTATGAATATTAAATTCCTTATTAAATTGCATCAATTAGAATATAATTTCTAATGCTGAAAACACTGAGGAAAACACTTTCAAATAAAAACGTTATCGATTTAGTTTTGACAGGTAAACTGTCAAACTCTGAAAAAGCATTCCATATTTTGTAATTAAGAAATTGAATAACTGCGATTGTGTAATATATTTCATACTAACTTCCAAGTTGATATAGTTTGAAAAGTATTTTTTCCCTCTACTCCTTCATTATCGTAAGCGTGGGAAAAACAGTATGATCTACTGATTACAGTATCTGCGAACATTCCGAATAACAAACCACCACCTAATTCGCGTCGCAGGTACGTACAGGCTAGTACAATGGCGTGTCCTGGCAGGGATTTTAGAGCTTTAATCAACCCGGCTCCATGTTTCATTGCACTTTACTTTACTAGCAAACAGCGTAAATCATTTCAAATAATGGAAAGTAACACAAGTGAACACCGTAAAAATGTATGTTAATCTTTTAATGACTCACGTTATGATTATATCAAGAAAAACAGTTTTTTATTTTCTCTGAGGGTTTAATTACTTACGCAATCAGGTTTACACTCTCTCTGCAATCTGATATAATCTCATGCGATACAAATCAAATATTTTCCAATCCCATGCAAGCTTTTAGAATACCTTGTAATCTCCCCTTACGAAAAAATATTATAGGAAGTTCATTATATGGCTAAAATGGTTTTCTTATAATGAATTTCTAATCATTTCTTCGCGATTCTTAAAAAATAATTATATCAATCATTATAATAAAATCAGTATAGATATTAAAAATCTTAAGATATTAAAAGAGCTGATGCACAGATTTTTAATGTTTCGAAACAAATCAGGAGGTTTTACGGGCTTTCACAAGATTTCAACTAATTTCGAGACTTCCACTAATTTTAAGACTCTTTTAAAGAATTTTAAAAGTTTAAAAATATTTTAGTTAATTAAGAAATTTAAATTGATTGTATGTCATTTAAAAACACATTTATATTTGGATTGATGTAATTCTGAATAACACCGTTCCGAGAATTGTTATCGCGACGGTAGAGAGGCTTGCTCACCCATGCGTGACTACCAGCATCTTAGCGACAAAGGGGCAGTGCGCGTACTTACTTGTTTAAATTTAGCATTATTGTTTATTCCAATTAAAAATATTTCACATGGTTCTGGTTGTTTACGTTAGGACGATCTGGATTGAGTGTTAAGGCCAAGGCAAACAATGCCCGAAACAGTTCTTCATTCCAAGTTTTAGAGTATTTCCACCTATTTTAAGGCATTTCGAAAAGTTTCGAGGGAGTTCAGATGATTTTATGGATCTCCAAACATTTTATTGAATTTAAAGGGGTTTGAAAAGATTTTAAGTGATTTAAAAAATTTCAAAGAATTGTATGAAATTTGCGATGATCTAAACATATTTATATTTAACTTTGAAAATTAAATGAAGCAAATTTTAAAGGATTCCTAGCGATTTCAAAAATGTTAATGGATTTTTTTAGGATTTCAAAGCCTGACAGGGATTTCAACGGTTTCCACGAATTTCAAGGAATTTCGAAACGTTTCAAAGGATTTTAGAGGATTTTTCTCAAAGATGTCAAGGGATTTCAAAGAATTGTGTGCAATTTCCAGATGTTTCAAGAGATTTGTAGTGAATTTTTGAAAATAAAAAGGCTTTTCAGCGATTCTGGAGATATAAAGGAATCTCAAAATATTTAAAGGAATTTTACGAGATTTAGAGATTTTGTCAAATGTCCGAGGTTTTAGTCGGATTTGAAGGATTTTGAGGGATTTAAATGTTTTTTCATGAAGAGAACTTTTTTTTTAATAAGTTTAATTCAAATTATATTGAAGAGTTTTGAAATAATTTATACTTTTTAAATGTATTTGAACGATCTCCAATGAGTTCAAGGAATTTCCAAGTATTTCAAGGAAGTTTATAAGATTGAAAGGATTTGATTAAATCTCCAAGGATTTGAAGGGATTCCAAAGATTTACAAGGATTTTAACGCTTTTTCTAGTTTCTTTTTTAGATTAAATTTAATTTCCAAGAGATTCCTTCGAATTTGAACAATTCAAGGAGAGAAAATTAACATTCATTAACATTTTCTTCAAAATTTTTATATTATTTGTTCAAATGCTGATTATCCTGTAATTGTTTCCCATATGATTTTCTATAATGAATTTCTTACAATCCGTGGAATCTTTTGTAATCTTATGCTATCTCGCGATAAAGTTTACACTAAAAATTTGAATAATTAAGCCCCCGATTTTTTTAATAATTTTATTCTTTTTGCTCATAGAAGGACAGTAATTTTCTAATTTCAGTTTTGTCCCAAAGGCAACGTTTAAGAGTAACACGATATCTGAAACATTACACTTTTTTAGTTACGGTAACGGTAACGGTAACGTATGTAACCCCGTGTAGAAATTTTGCTATGGCCCAGACCGGGCCTAGATCAGGATAAATCTGGCCCAGATCTGGAAAACGGATCGGTTTTATACCAACAAACGAAATTTGTTTAAAAAAATTATGATTAAGTAATGAAAACTATCAACGTGAAAGTAGCAAATAAAATTTGTTTAAAGAATGAAAAAAAAAACTGTTATGAATAAGTGGTGCAAATACCAAAAATACTTTGTTCCTATTTTGCGTCTCTTGACTTTATAACTTTTCTTAAAGCTGCAGTTCCAGGTCAAATTTATAAATAAAAAAATTATTTGAAGAGTTATTTGATCCCCTTTTCCAGCTCCGCCAATTTTTCATAACGTCTAGATGCAGGCAAAATGAATATATTGTGCTAAAATTTTGGGAAATGTTTCAAAACATATTTTTCAAATTATAAAACTGTCAAATATAAACCATGTAATTTGTCATAATACACTCTGTTACATGCTCTTAAATTGGTAATAAATTCCAGGTGATCAGAAATTAGAACATTCATAGAATTTTTATTGATGAAGAAACATTTTATGATTAAGAAAACAATCAATTTTTAGTTACTATCATATATTTTTCAGTTTAATGAAAAATGGACTAATTTTTTGTTTAAATTTGTAACTATTTTTAGAATAAGAACTATCTTTTGATTATACAATTTTTTAAACGTTGCGCCCTTGCTGTGGAATGAGAAGCTTTTTATTCACTGACCTCTAAAGTGACACCGAAGAATAATGGGTCGAGAATGCGTCGCTTGGCCAATTTCTATCTCCGTTGCAGAAAACCGTTATGTGAAATGACAAGATTGGAAACTATTCTGAAAAATGCAAAATTTGTTAATTAGCTTTTAGTTTCAACAAAACAATATTTTATTTACTCTATTTATACTATATTATTCAATTAGTTGCAAGCAAGCTGGATTGCTACCACAGTACGTTTAAAGTAAATGCTTTTTTACATTTTTCAAGAAAAAAAATATAATTAATATAATGTCCATATAAAGGAGCCGACACATTTTTTAACCGCTTATAAATTTTTCTCGCTGAAAGGCGTTGGTTCCTGTACATTTTTCAAACCAGTTTTACATCTTAATTTTAAAGCTACATATTTTTGCAGAAAATTTAATTGCCCATCAGTTTTCTTTAGGCAAACGAGTTTTAGCTTTTGCTGTTTTGAAGATAAACCGCAAACCCGGTATTTTAGAACATGGCGATTCGAGCGAATTTTGAGTAACAAGAAAGGGGCCGTCCCTCAACTGCGTTACGAATTTGAGGGGGTGAGGGGCCACGCTAAAAATTACGGTAGAAAGTGGGGGGAAGGGGGGGGGGGTCAGCGGAAGTAATATAACGAACCTAGAGAACATTTAGTACGTTTCCTGATTATAAATTTTAAAGAACTCTTCCTTTTTTATCTTTTTTAACCCTTTCACAGTCAGTCCAAAAATAACATCTCGTGTCAAAACCGTTTTCTAGAAAAAACACCTTAGCATCAAATTATATTTGCAGGGTTAATTAGTGGCAGTAAAGTTTTGTCGGAGCAAAATTATCCAAAATGTTTAGAACTTCAAAAACCCAAGTATCATCAATTATTTAACATCAGATTAGAATTCAGCGACCCTGAAATTCCTGTTATACCCAAAGCAAAATTAAATAAACTACTTCTGTTTGACAAGTCTACTATTATATTTTTAGTCCGAAATGTATCTCGTTTGGTTATAAATTCTAGTATTCGATTTGAAATTGTATTATATTTTTGCGAATGCTACTATTTTCTTATAAAGTAGTCTGTTTTGATCGGAATTAACTTTATTGAAAATTGAACTAATTTGTTAAAAATTCATTTACTTGGTTGTAGATTCATCTACTTGATTAGAAAATTTAACTACTCATTTTTTAGGAAATTAATATTCTGCGTTAAAAAATCATCTTTTGGGTTAAACTAATTTTTTTTGAAAATATAATCATTATCTTGAAAATTCTTTTTTTGTTTTGCTTTTTTTTTTGTTATGAAACGATTTGTTATCAAAAGATGTAACTTTTCTATTTGTGGCTGAAAACTTATATTTTTGATTGAAAATTGGTCTTTTCTAGTTGAAGATTTACGCATTTTGTTAAAAATTCCTCTTTTTTTGGTGAAAGTTCATACTTTTTGATTAAAAATGCAACTTTTTAGATGAAAATTAATTTGGTTTAGTTAAAGATTTAACATTTTTTTATAAAAATAAATTATTCTCTTAAAGATTAAATTCTTGGTTGGAAATAAATATTTTTTCAAGATTCACCTCTTTGGCTTAAAATTTAACTACTTCATTCTTATAAAATTAATCTTTTGCTGAAAAATCGTTTTTTACATTATCATAATTTAAGATTGAGAAAGTATTAGAATTGTCGGAAATTTGACACCATAGTTTTTCAACATACCTTCACGTTTCGAGACCCTCTGAATCCGAAAATCAAGTTTTTACGATCGCGTCTGTCTGTCCGTCCGTCCGTAAACACGATAACTCTCGAAAAAATTAACGGATTAAGTCGATCTTTGGCCCACTTTTTTGGGGCCCTAGAAGAAAGGACAAGTTTGTGAACCAGTCATTTTAGATAAAAAATCAAAAACTGAGCGCATTTTGAAAATTTTTGAGACCACTTTTTTTTAATTTAAAAATTCTATGTACAAATGTTAATAGCATTAGTAAAGACAAACAATTTATCCTGATGACTTTTTTCGATGAAAAGAATATTATCAAAGTTATAGCATTTTCAAAATTTATGAAGAAAATTTAAAAACTAAAAACATTGCTTTTTGATAGCCTTTCAAGATTATCATAACTTCTTGGATTTTCTTGAAAAATCCAAAATTCTAATTTTGTTTGCACAAAAAATAATTAAAAATCAAAAATTGAATTTTTGGGTAAAACTATGCAGGATACGAAAAATGTTGGTAGGATTTGTACTTTTTGTTTTATTCGGGAAAAACAAAGCTGAAAAAAAATTTGTGGAAAACCAACAGAAGATACGATAAAAAAAATTATTTAACAAAAATTCTTAGCCCAAAAAGAGCTAAATATCTGTAATGAATCACATTTTGATAGGAGTCGTAGTTTTGGTTTTAATTTTAAAAATGAAATTAAAAACAAAAATGAAAAATTTGTGGAAAAACGACAAAAGGTACAAAAACAAATGGATAGAAGAAGTTATTCACCAAAAAAAGAGGTACAAATTTGTAATTATTAATTACAATCTCATCATCAATGATTGAGAAAGTATTAGAATGGAGAAACGACGCAGACTACGAAAAAATGTCTCAAAGAGAAATTATAGCTTTTGAAAAATCCTACAAAATTTAATATTTAGAGCAATGTCACTATTCCAGTTTTAGTTCAAAATTCATACTTTTTATTGAAATTTTATATTTTCTAAATGAAAATTCATGCAGTTTGTTAAAAATGTTTTTTTTTGTCCAAAATTAAACTTTTTGGTTAAAAGTTCAACTACTCGGTTGATAGTTGAACTAGTTTATTAAAAATTTATATTTTTACAAGACTCAAATTTTTCGTTTGAAATTTTTAATTTTTTCTTGATAATTCGTTTTTAAAAAATAAAATTTAATATTTTGGTCCGAAAATTACACTCTTCCATTTTTGGCGAAAAATGTATTTTGTTAAAAATTGAATCTTGTTTGTTGAACTTTGAATTGAATTCATATTGAATTCAATATGATTTTTACATTAATGTTGTTTGAATGGAATTATTCCTTTATTATTAACCTTTTCTCAAAAGAATCATCCTCTTTTCGACCTTCTGATGAAATTTTAGATTGCGTTACTTTTCTATGGCTTGTTATTTGATAAATAAATTGATAAAAGAGAGTAAGTTTTTCGTGATTTGCAACGCATAGTTATTAAAATTAATTACTTTTGCATAAAATATGAGAAAAATTATTTTACGATTATAAGCCATTAAAAGTAACTGTCCTTTTTAATTATTTAAACAATTTTCGTAAATGAACATTTTATGAACTCTGAAAAGATTTTTATTGTCTGATCGAAGCGGAAGTTGTGGTGCATTGGAGGTTTTAGTGGGTCTGAAATTACTTTTATGATTTTATGTTTTTACGTTCCTTCTTTTCATTGTTGATAAACTCATATATAAACATGTCAATTTAATACCACAGGATTGTAATTTAACAATATTTTTATTATAGATACAATTCAGTTTTATTGAACTACTTCAAGCACAATAAAATAAATTTAATAAGAATATAATTATATGTATTTTTCTATTTCTGAATCTTTAATAAGTAAAATGTCCGATGAAAGATTTCTGTTCCTCAAAAATCGCTTCACTCCACAGAAGCCTTAAGATATAAGTGCTTCATTATTAAAGGTCTTAGGTAAAAATTTATAATTCATGTTTAAACAATAATGTCCATATGTTATTAACTATACCATTTGTAGAAGATCATAAAGAATATTTTTTGTTTATTTCATCAAAAAATTCGAAGACTTTTATTTGTCAACTGTTTATTCTTAAAGCTTTCAATTAACACTTACTTAACTTCGAATTATTTAGATGTATCTGGAAAGAAAAATGGATTGTTGGATAGGTGTAAATTTTGTTTAGAAAATTGCTTGATCTACGAAGCCTATTTTTGTTTTCATACTTGCCTTACTTTCACATAATTTACGATGTGCATGAGTCTGAAAATGGGATACCCCGGAAATAAAGAACAACTTGTATATAAAACTTGTTTCCAGCATTAAATTTGCCGTACTACTGAAGGCAAAATATACGACAGCTTTGTTAATAAAGTTTCCTAAATTCCAACCAAAAGTGGTATGTACTCTGAATTTAGGAGGACATGCGACCCTTGATCATGTATTCATTCACAGTGAATACATTACACCGGCTTCCGTCAGAATGACATACCAAAGCTGCCCATAACAACTCTCCATATGAAACTTCGACTTGAACAATTTAATATTTGCGTGTCTTTTAATATAAAGAAATTATTACTATTTATTAGTCTTACTTAATTACTACTAATTCATTACTATTATAAAATATTTTATATATATAATGAAAATCTCTTTTTTAGAAATATTCAACTGAAGACGAGGGGGAATTCACTCTTTCAAAACTAGCACTGGGTAACCCCTATCACGCCTTACTACGCATTGATTTGCCTTATTACGCAATAATATGCCTTTTTGCGCCTTACTACGTATTATCAAAACTATTACGTTTTAGTACGCATTATTACACAATTATTACGCGGATATTACTGCGTTCTTGAAAAAATATTGCAGCCATAGATATCAGTTAAAAAGTGGAATACACTCAACTTCCGTGATAAACAGGCAGGGCCGTAAGAATCATTTTTGTTATCTCTAAACGCCTTCCAAGGCCTCAAGTTCTAGGAACAACGTAAACTGAGGCTGCTTATATCAGGAGTTGACTGTAGGTGAATATAAAAAGAAGAAACTATTCAAATTTTATTATTTATAATTATAATTAAACAATAAATTTTAATGTTAGCGTCAGTTCAAGTAAACTTTAAACCATAACTAAACTCAAATAACTATATATACCAGTATACGTGAAAATACACTAATCTCTGTTTAACTTTTATGTTTATTTATCTACACGCAACAAACCAGTGGAAAAATAGATCTGTAATCTAGTGAGTAAAATTTATAAACTAAATATAAAAGAATATTTAGAAACAGTAGAAAAAAGGTAATATGCAAAAGGGATAATGTTTTATTCATATTACTCGGTGAATTGCGGATGTCTTCCTGACGGCTGACACCAGGCTGACGAGTCCTTTCCTTCAGGCGAGAGTTGGAGGTCTAGTCAAATTTTCAAGTCAAAAACTTGAAGCTCAAGTCTCATGCAAAAGTCCCTAAGAATGTAATTTCCATTCCTGGGTGGATGTATAATTTGGAATTCGTAATTAGACTTAGCACGCCAATCTGCAAAGGATATGGCATTATCGATATTTTTTCACGTATAAAGCACATTGGGGAATCTTTGTGTATCATTTGGTCTTTATGAGTTTATGTTGGAAATATGTTGAAAATTCAACCACTTTTCAACCACATTTTCGGTTAAAATCTCGTTCATTATTAGAATTAAAATAAATTCAATCAAATGTAGTTGAAAGTTAATAAAGACGTATGCGTATACACCCATGCGTCATGATTCTTCCCCTGAAGTCAGACACTAACATGACAAAGTCCTCTGACTCCTTGTTTGTGTCTTAAAATCCATACAATTAAAAAAGAACATGCATATAATATTTAGTTAAAGAAGGAGCTTTAAAGGAAAAAAAACAAAAGGTACGCTGGAATAATATCATCACAATGCACATTTTTTCAATACTATTGGTACTAACTGCTGTATGGTTTTTTAGGTTATGATTACAAAAGCGAATACTTGGTCTAAACGGGCGCGAAATTCATAATGGTAATATAATTCCAATGTACCTTTTGTTCTTCTTCCTTAAAGTTGCTTTTCAGAATTCTTATGGTACAGTTAGTGAAATTCATAGCGCAGTATTTTTAAGGAATCTTTATGGGTTTTATTTGACACTTTGGATTATTTAAAAATCCTGAATCAAACCTATTCAATTCCCTGAAGTGCCGAATACAATTTTTTTCTTGAAACATTTCTTGAAAGCTAGCTAATGTTAATTTTTGATAAAGACTTAAATTGATAAAAAATATTAAATAATATTACCATTGCTAATATCTACAATTTTAAGACAAATAATCGTAGGAAATATTAATAATAAGGATGCTATTTTGTGCTGTAACTACATAAAACGTTAATTAATTACGCCCAATTCAACATTTTATCATCTGCAAGAATTTTCGCAGCTATATGTTTTATAAATGATTTTACGTAATTATACATTTTACACGTTTTTGTTTTTAGCAGGAGTGCTGCATGTAACATTTACTAATGCCAAACACTATCAATAACTAAATTCCACATTATACTGTCATGGCTGATTTTTGAAACCTATTTTAATTATTCCTATATTTGATAACAAAAATGAAAAAAATCACATATCCAGTAAAAATATTTAAAAGTGTACGTAATTTAGTAAAGTTCATTATATTCTACATGAAAAATGCAATTTTTAGTTTACAAATACATTAAAATAGAAAACTTTGTTTATAAAATTGTTAATAATAGCAATAGTGAATCTTTATCAAAGTGTCTAAAATAAGTTACAGAATTTATTTTCAATAGTTAATTATGTTGATTAAAAACCTGGATTGAATTACGGTTTCGGGCACGGCTTGCATTGGCCTTGATATTATATTTCCAGGGCATCCAAACGTAAGTAGACAGGGTCGCATTAAGCCATTTCTGTTAGGTTTTTTTGGCATGACGTAACCTGATGCAACTAATGTCCTGAGAGTATGGCTCTCCCTACTTTTTATCACACTTGAGTGAACACATCCTCCCCTCTCGACCCCTGCGGCTTTTTCATCATGAAACCACCGCGGCATCTATTTTCAGAATATAGAAAATCCGTGGTAACTAATTCCAGGTTTCAGTGTAATACATTTGCTAATTAAGTTTGTTTAAAGAATTATCAAATATTACAAATTCGTAGCAGTAAGCTGTTGTTAGTTAAATTATTGTTAATTTCATAAACAAAGTGTTCTTTATAAATACAGAACATGATGCAAATGGTCTGATAAAACTGTTGTTAACAATAAAAATTGTTTATTCTCATCTAAATGTCCTTAAAAATTTAGAAGTTAGTTATTTACAATTGATAGCGTTAAAAGGACCGAGATTGTACGTCTTAAAATAGCCAAATAGTGCATTTGTAAATTAATATTTTTTAAACAATAAACAATTTCCATTAGATGACTAAATATCATTGGTAAAAATTTTATTGCCAAGTAATATATGATCGATTCCGTAGAAAAAATTATTTATTCCATCATAACTACCTAATATGGGTAATTGTTCATACACTTTTCTATTAAATAAAAAATTATTTATTAACTTTCAATAAAAGAAGTATAAAACTCCTTTTTGTCAATTAATTGTTCAAATGTAATGCGAATCAAGTAACAAATCTCTGGCAATCCTCGCGAAACCATTTTCATTCAATTATTTGTTTATAACAAATTCAATGAACTTTTAAACATTGGCATTTGAACTTTATCTCATTTGGTAGAAGTTTCAACTTTTATGGCTAAAAATACATTTTTTTGATTGAGAATGCATCCGGTCTGCTTAAAGATTCAAATTTTTTGTTAAAAATTCGTCGTTTTGGGTTTAATTCAACTGTTTTTTTTATTTAAAATAAAAAGTTTTTCTTGCTTATATTATCAACTTTGATTTGTTTGTTGAGAATTCATCTTTTTTGGTTGACAATTGTATTTCTTGGTTAAAAGTTGAAACATTTTCTTAATTCATAAGAAATCGTAAGCTCTTATCAAAAGCATCCACTCGCCCCAATCGTTTTACGTTATTTTTGGATAATCCCTAAATAAATTGACAAAAACAAATTTAGTCATAAAAAATTAGGAAAGATACGATGAGGAGGTGGGGCGGGTCTTACTGACCCTAAAAAAAGGGGGATAGGTGGCTTAAAATTGTAGAAAACTATACACAAATCACGCACGACCCCTTATCTCGGAATTGACGGTATACATAAAAAAAGTAAATTAAATGTACATGAAACTTTTATACAATACACTTGAAGAATATTTATTGAATGAAAAATTTTCGTGTTTTCAGTGAAATACTTTGAGGGCTGGTTTTTCCCTCTAAATATAAAAAAAAAATTATGCGAAACAAGTGAAGCAGAAACCTGGAAATTCCTTGCCAGAAAGAAAAATATAAAAGATCATTAGGAAGTAAGAAGAACCAAGTTTGTTTTAAATTAAAGAATGGCATATAAAAAAGTAATTTGGCCAAATAAAACTTTTCTTAGCAAAGAGTGAAAAGACGATATATCGATGAATTGGAAACTTCTGATTCCATTGGAAGTAGTGAATCTTATTCTGTTCTGGATGGGTTAACGCTAAAATTAAAGTATCGTCGAGGAGAAAACGAATTCCAAGTTTCGAAAATTAACGATACCACGCTTGAAAGAGAAAAACCTTCAGGTACTACCTATATCATCTGGACTTACTGTGCAACACTTTTTATCACAATTCCACTCTTGTAAGATGTAGCCACTAGCTTCCAGCTTCTAGCATTCTGTCGATTACAGTCGAAAACTTTTCTTTCGTGACTTATTTCCCTTGCCAAATCGATTACATCGAGGCAATTTTGGTCGATCCGTTGCAACTCATATTACGTTTTCTAATTCCAAGTATCCCATTAGTAATGAAACTTAAAATTAGTTTTGAGAATTTACATTATGGTTTTACAAAACCCGTGTGGAAATATTTGCTGGCGCTAGCCTGATCCTGCCCATTACAGACCGTCTGATTTCCAGTCTTGACGTTGACAGATGGCCTGGCCTGGGTCTAGCTATAAGTCTTACGTTTTTATTGGCTAGCCCTAGTCCATTCCGTATGGTCAGCCTTACTTTGAACTTGCAGCTTCTTTTTAGAACCTGCTTTGACGCTATAAAGACCTATGCCCCTGCTTTAAAGTTTTAACTCCTGGAGAATGAAACATTATAGCCTACCTTGACTCTGTTCCAATCTATACATATAGGTCCTACTTTAAATCGTCAAACACTACAGTCTTAATATTCTTATTTTTCTCACTCAAGACCCTACTTTGAAGCTTTTTAATCTCCCCTTCCATACTGACCCTGCTTTGAAACCTTTTAGCCTACAATTTTCGGACTTAAGACGATACTTCGACTATACTTAGCCTAAATTAAATTTGGGGTCATCCTAATAACTGCATTAACTCTCAATTAAAACAAATATTTAGTTCAAGATTCAACCTAATTGTCGTGAATTATTTATATATAAATAAATACTTCTCTTTGCAGTGTTCAATCTCAAAGAAATATTTTCTCTTAACTGAAAATGATAAAAGTTTGTATGAGAATAATATTCATCATCAAAAATTACTAAATATTGCCGTTTAAAAAGTCATTATAAACATTTTTATAAATAATGTATAAAGTTGTATACAGGGTGTTCAAAAAGTCTCGATGCACCTAAATATCTCTCCAGGTAAATATTTTTTCAAAAAGGTCAAGGTTATTCTTGAAGTAACTATTAACGAGCAATCCAATGGTGATCTTGAATTTGACCTTGAACTTGATCTTGATTGGACCCGACTCATACCTGAGTCAAGTCTAAAAACCATCAGTTGAAGTTCAAAGTCTTCCATGACCTGAGAACATTTTTGGAAGTAAAATTTCTCGCTCTTTCGATTGCCGTTGTCAAAAATAGGGGTTCCTATTTAAAAAAACAAAATTGACCTTATAATAACCTTGAAGATAAATTTCAAGGTCAAATTCAAGGTCATCACTGGATTCCTCGTTAAAATTTACTTCAATAATTACCTTGACCTTTTTGAAAAAATATTTACCTGGAGAGGTATTTAGGTGTATCGAGACTTTTTGAACACCATGTACATCTAGCAGCCATGTAGGCGATTAAGAATCAAAACAAATTATAAGAGGAAAATATTTTCTATCGTTTGAGACAAATATTATAATTAAGTTTAAAAAGTAAAAAAATATATTTAAATGTATATTTTATGACTAAAAAAATTTTAATTTACTGATTGTTCTTAAATTTTTATTAGAGTATTTCGTTTAATTTATTTTCAACATGATTTTGTAGAAAAATAATTTTTCCAAGGAACAGTGCCACTTTTTCAATTGTTTCATCATTTCTGTTAATAAATTATAACAATAAAGAGTTTGTGAAACATTTTCTTGGAGAAATATTATTATTTACGTGTCTAACACTTGATTTAGCCAGAAAAATAATTTCTTTCCGTGAAAAAATGTTTACTGATTAAATTTGTTATAATATTTGTTGGTGAATAAGAAAAACCAAATATGTGAAAAATAATTGACTACTTATCTCGAATTTTGGGACTACGTGACATTTTGTTATACAGTCAGTAATTTTATTGTTAATATTAACTTATTTTCTGATAAATATTAGTTTAAATCTTGAACTTAATGTTTTTATTTTTGAGTGAAATTGTATTAATTCGGATGCTGAAAGAGTTTTTTTTAAAAAGTCTTCACCAAGTTTGATATTGTATTCGTTTAAATAATAAATAACATAAAATAAAATTTAATTATCTAGCATCAAGTTTTTTTAAAGGGTATAATGTTGAATAATTTAAAAAACAGAATAAATTTACATTGAACTCTTCAAAATGGTTTTAAATATATAAAGGCAAGAAAGTTAAAAAAAAATTATTCAAATAATTATTTCGTATTTAAAAAGATTTTGGACCTTAAAGTATTTGTCAAGTTCTAATGATTTTTATCGAAGACAAGCGTAATATGGGAAATTGAGTGACTGGTTCGATATTATACAAGGCGTCAGACAAGGATGCATAATGTTTTTATGACTATTTATATTATTTATGGACAAGTGTTTACGAATGGCTCTTTTCGACGAAGAATGTGTGGATCTCGGAACAGTAAGGGTACGTGGGTTAGCGTTCGCAGATGATAAGGTTGTCATGGCAGAATCTATCGAAGATTTGCAAAGAA